>PVLA01005802.1:0-137806 GCA_004027455.1 Hydrochoerus hydrochaeris | reverse complement strand
GAATATCAGGAAATTAAAAACTCCATTGAAAGCTGGCAAAACCTTTTAACAGAAACTAAAGACAAACTTTCAAAACTTGAAGATAGATTTGCAAAGTATGATCGTGAAAGGAAGGATCTCTTAAAAATAACAAGGAACCAGGAAGCAACGATACAAAGGCTAGAAGATGACAAGAGGATTTATAACCTAAGAATAAAATATGTGAATAAAGATGCAGCAACAAATACAAATGAAATAAAAAGTCTATTCACAGAAATAATTAAGGAAAACTTCCCAAACATGGGTAACAGAAGAGAAGTTCAGATAAATGAGGCATATAGAACTCCAGTCAGCTACAACCCAAACAGATCTACACCCAGACATATAATAATCAGGATCCCAGAAATACATCACAAGAACAGAATATTAAAAGTGGTCAGAGAAAAGAAACAGATTACCTATAAAGGAAAACTCACCAAAATCACAGCAGACTTCTCAATGCAAACCATCAAATCAAGAAGAGCTTGGAGTGAAATATTCCAAGCCCTGAAAGAAAATAACCTCCAATCCAGAATGAAGTACCCAGCAAAACTGTCTCTCAAAATTAATGGAGAGACAAGATATTTCCACAAAAAAGAGGAACTGGGTGAGTTTGTGGCCACCAATCCAACACTGCAAAGAGTACTAAAGGACATTCTAGAGAGAGAGAAGAAAACACCAGGGTTCCAGGAATAATGGCAGGAAGGCCTCAAAGAAAAGGGCAGACAGTGGAATGAAGGAGAAAAGTAAACAAATAACAACAGAAAAATAGGATGGCAGAGATAAGTCAGAGAAGATTGGTTATACCACTGTTTTATCGTGACTGATTTTATTTGAATCTGGTATGCTTCAGAGTGTTGAGTCTGAGAGCAGGGGCAACTACTCTGAAGATGACAGGACTCAATAGTATACCCATTCTGGTTTGATTACTAACTGTCTTTGAAGTCCTATAATGTCTCCAATGTTTAGATTTTATTAATAGTGTAAAGCAATTCTAATTTTGTATTATTTTTGATGATACAGACAGTTATTGAAAATAACAAGAGACATCATAGTGACTACCATAAATCACCTAGTGTTGTGTTTTTGTATGTTCTTTTCATTTCATGTTTCTCTAGGAATTTGTATTGCTGACTTGATTTGTTTCTCCCTCTAATACAGAAAGGCTAGGTATATGTGTAGAGACTTATACATGTGTAGAACTTCTAAGTAGTTTACGAGAATGGGTTATAGTTATTGTTAAGAAAAAAAAAGGAAAAGAGAGTATTCTAAAGGATATAACTGCATGTATGTTTGAGTATGTGGAATAACCATGTTGCTAAAGTTTTAGTTGGATGGATGAGCAAAACTGACTGCAGTCTCACTGTCTGGATGTCCACTTTGTGGACTTTACTTTTGTAACTTGAACAACTGCATCTAAGAGGAAAGTATGTAATTATCAACTAGTGATGTTTTACTGGTTACTATTTTTGTTTTTTTTTCTGTTTTGTTTTGTTTTTGAGATTTTGCATTGTTTCTACCCTGTTTCAAAATTTTTTCTTTAAATAAAAAAAATTTTTAAAAAAGCAAGAGGAGGAAAAGAAAGTGCTCTAAAAGAGATAACTGTATGTATACTTAAGGGTGTAGGATTGATAACCATGTTACTAAGTTTTTGTTGGAACGGTGAACAGAACTGTTTGCAGCCTCACTGTTTGAAAGTCCACTCTGTATGCTTTAATTTTGTAACCTGAACAACTATATCCAAGAAGATAATATGTAATGTATCAAATAGTGATTTCTTACTGTTTCTTTTTTTTTTTGAAATTCTGTATTGTTTCTACCCTTTTTTGTTTTGCTTCTCCCCCTCTTTAAATAAAATTTTAAAAAAAGAAAAAAAAACTATCACTGGAAATTAATGGAGCAACAAGATGCTTCCATGACAAAGAGGAAGTGGGCGAGTTTGTGACCACCAATTCAACCCTACAGAGAATACTGAAGGACATTCTAGAGAGAGAGAAAAAAAGTACCAGGATTTTAGGAACAGTAGCAGAAAGGCCTCAATGAGTGGGGCAGGCAGTAGAATGAAGGAGAAAAATAGACAAACAAAGGCAGAAAAATAGTATAGCAAAAATGAGGCAGAGAAGGATAACTAGAAACTCTAACATAGATGGCCTTGATATGTTATATTGTTAATAGTGCACCAGGATTTAAAACCCAAATTACTCATACTACTCTGCTTAGATGTATTATATTCTATTCCAGTCATTCTACCTGTACTAGATTTGAGGGCATAGACAGTTATCCCAAAAAGAACAGGATATAGTACAGTAATCATCCTTAATTTCCTATTAACTCAATATAAAGCTCTGTAAAACCTACACTGTTTTACCATGACTGATTGTAATCAAATCTGGTTTGTTGGATCACTGTTTTGTATTGAGAGATTTTATTCAAAGCTGTTATGATTGATTGTATCAAGTCTGAGAGTATAGGCAACTGCACTTAAGATGACAAGATCCACTAGAATATCCACTATGGTCTGATTATTACCTGCCTTTGAAGTTTTATAATATCTACTATGTTTTACTTTTACTAATATGGTTATTTACTGCTATACTCAATTATCCTGCTATATTCAATTATGCCTGATGATATAGACATTCTATTGAATAAGGAACAACACAGTAATCATAGTAGATCACCTTGTACTATGGTTTTATAACACTTTTTGGTTTCATGTTTTTACAGGAATTTGTTTTGTTTTGTCTTGCTAAGTTTTTTTTCCCCTCAATTACAGAAAAGATAGAAATACAGGCAGAGATTCATGCATGTGTAGCTGATTACACTCTCACTGTTTGACTATCCACTTTGTATGCTTTAATTTTATAACTTGAACAACTATTTCTAAGAAGACAATATTTAATTTATTAACTAGTGATTTCTTATTATTTATCTTTTTTTTTTTTTGGAATTCTGTATTACCTCTACCCTTTACATACTTTTGTTTCTGCTTAAATAAATTAAAAAATTTCAAATGGGTTGAAATAATCAATAAACATAGGGAAAAAAGAAAAGAAAAATAATCCCTACCAGATGGATTCTGAACACAAGATGAACCCAAGTTCTCTAGAGAAAATCTGGGCATATGTTACTCCTTTGAGATCATGGTAGGCAAACTATTTCCTTCTGCCATGGAGATCATTATCAACTGGGACACTGAACAGCACTGTAATGCTCTTTTAGGCATGTAAGCTGGTGTATCTTTTGATGTACAAATCTGTAATATGGGTCACTATTTAGCAGGTCTACTTTTTGGTAGAGCAACATAATTCCTGGGCATAAACGCTAAAGAAACAAATGTTCAAACATCATGCACAAAGTGTTCAACATGTCACTATAATGAAAACTACAAATGACCTGCACATTCACCATTAAATGACTAACTATAGAAATGATGGCCTATGTCATCAGTGATACAGTACAGGACACAGAAAATATGACACACTGATCTGCATTACCCTTGTTCAAAGAGACATATGGTCATTACTGGATGTTTGAGTTCATGAGATTTCACAATAACACAGGCAGCACCACTGTACAGCCTACTGGGGCCAGTGTTCAACAGTGGGATCTCATGACAGTGAAGGCCAGGGGTAGGACAGCAGCAAGAAACATTGGGTACACAGGGCTCCTCTCTAGCTGAATGCTGATCTCAATGCAATTCCTTCTTGAACTGTACAAACCTGATGGTGCTGGTTGGGGAAGGGACCTGAGAAGGTCAGTATAGGAGAGGATATCCCTGGAAGGTGTCAATCTGGAAAGTATGTTATTCCGGTTGAGTTTAATTTAGTATAAAGAAATATAAAATATAACCACCTGTTTCATTCACCTTGAATGTTATGAAACACTTCCTGCTGCTTATACAAAAGTTTAATAATACCTTTACCAAATGACTGACAGTGACTTAATCATAGTTTTAAATTTACAAAAATATTTCAGAGAATTATTCATGGGCTTTTCCTCCCTGTGTCTTTCTGTGTTTGATTTTTTAATAATTTGCATATAATTTACCTTTAGGAAAAAGAACAATAACTCAAAGGAAAACTGACTAAAGATCTCATTTCCTTTCAAGGTCAGAAACGTCTTCAAGATCAGAAACATCTCTCTGGGTTCTTGTGACCTACAAAGAAGTTAAACTTAGTCTACCTCTTTTACATCTACAAAAACTAAGCCAGAAAGCTTGTTAAATGATCTTCCAAATAAAAGTATATATATATATTTTTTTTTTCTTTTTCCTCTCAAAGAGCTGTTCATTACTTGTTAATTTCAGCTGATACTATATCTTGTTTCCTAGTTTATCTAAATTCTGGGAATTAGAACCACTCCAAAATAAGCATATTCATACATACTAAAAATACTTTCCAGTTATTTTCTTCTGGTTCTTTCTCATTCACTGAAACATTCCAAATATCTATCCATCATCCTATAGTATGTATGACTGTCTACATATCCAAAACTTAGAGCTGTCTGAAAATCTGCCTACGTGCAAAACTCATATTAAAATCAGGGACCATTATTAACAATATGGCTTGGATCATTGTAGAAGTCTTAAATTCAGTCAGAAGAAACCATCTTTTAGACAAGACAACTGAAGATGGACACTTCATCCTTTTTGCTTAGCTTCAGGCATTGCTGGAAATTCCTGGTGTTCCTTGGCTTATACAATAGGGGACCCATTCTCATCTTTGCTATCATCACATAGGATTTTCTCTCTATATGTGTCTCTGTATCTGTTTTCCCCTTGTTATAAGGACACTAGTCATCTGTTATTATTTGTGTCCAAACTTGAATCCAACTTTGAAAACTCTTCCTTAGGCAGGACTCTATACTAAAATACACAGTATCTTTCAAAGCTTCCAAAATTAGCATGAACCTCAGTAGTGGCACCAGTCAGGTGTATTTAAGGCTGACACAATTTAAGAAGACAAGCTAAAAGACAAGATTGGGGATGAATACGAGAAAATACACAGAAAAATAAAATGTAGAGTAAATATGTCTTCTAACTCCTAATGGTCCCATCACAGATCTTGGAGTTTCAACACCAATGTGATTTTACTAATTCTTTTCAAGCACCACTGTGACAAGAGAGCAAATGAAAAGCATATAGAAGGCACTAACCCAGCCAAGGAGTCAAGAGACCTGGGTTACAGTCTTTCAGCAGTTTCTGCATCTTTAAGACTAAAGAACAATTTAAATGTGCCCTTGGTCCATCCCAAGCAGATAACCTATCTATAAAGCTGTTTGATAGAATGCCACTGACAGTGTCAATAACACAAATTATGCACAGGCAGCTTTCTAATGATGTTGCCATTAAAAGAATTATTAAGCTAGATTAATAAAATGTTTTTACTCCTTGAGTTATACTTAAATAAAAGAGTTGTGACAGTTAAATACTCTAAATGGACCTTACATGGAAATTCAAGATAAATCCAAGGTTAAAGCTTGAAGCCATGGAAGACACTAGAATGTTTGCAGAGCTGTTAGCATGTGAATCTGCCCAGCTCTAAGGGTCCAGTTTTCAAATGTCATGTAGTCCAGAAGAGGAAATGTCAGCTTTTGACAGCATTAGATGCCAGCATTAGACTGATTACATTTCCCCAGTATGGCATCTCTTTATCTGTCAGAGGAACTGAGGCCTCTGTATGTTTATTCTCCCTCCAAAATCACCCTTTCATAGTACAAGTCCAAGAAAGTAAAGGATGTTAATAGGGTGTACAGAAACTGTGCAAAGGTAAATGGAGATCATTTGAATTTCAGCGTCCACACAAAAGATGTGGGGGTAAGAAAAACTGAAAACAGGAAGGGAAAAACAAAAGCCCGGAGAATAAAATGATGATTTTTCTACAGTGTAGTATGTAAACAAATATTCTCCCCGCACCTTGTTTTGTTTGGTTTTCTTATAGAACTGTTTACTTCACAGTCAATTAGCTTCAGGGTACAAACATGAATTTCAGAACAATAATTACAAAACACAAATGTAGAAGTAATTTGTATTGAAAATATTCTTTGCGTTACAAAGTTAGCTTTAAAAGATGTCCTCTTACAAAAGGTTATCAATGGCAGTAGTGTAAGTCTCCCAGTTCCTCAAACTGCTCTTAGTTAAAACAAAAGTTTCAGAACTGGACAGGATTTGGGTATAACAGAGGATCTTCACTGAATGGGTAACAAACCAGAGGCTCAAGGAAGCCATGTGACTTGTATCAGACTGCAGAGAAATGCAAACATCACCACATTCTGACCAGAAGTAGCAAGCCTGCCTTCTGTTTTTTTTGTTTGTTTGTTTTGCTTTGTTTTCTCCCCACACTTAGTAAAATATCTTTGTAAAAGCCAACAGCAGTACAAAAAGGCTTTATTACTTGCCAAGGTCAGATCTAAGAAATAATTGTGATATTTCCCATCAGTTCCTTCAGATGAAATACCATTCTCCAATTTCAGAGACACTGAGACTTTTTGATGTTTCCATTTTAAAAAAAAAAGTCTAAACAGATTTTACTTTGCTTGTTTTTGCCAAGAAGCAATCCACACCTAGTGCTCTGCATAAAGGCCACCTTGACAGAAAAAGGAACTGCAATTATGTAACTGCCAATTGACCCACGGCCACCCTGGAGCATCAATACCAAAAGATCTTTTTATAGAGAAGGTCAGAGGCAGCAGGTGAGCTAGCAGGGAGTTCAATAACTCATGGTTTCCTCCTGAAAGTTGCCATCTGCAGGAGTGTATTGAGATCTAAGCAAGTACATTTGTTTCCCTGAGATTAAGTGACACCAAAAACCTTATTGACTCAGTGAAAATAATCCAATTAGTCATTATGTGTGCAGAGGAGAGGAGCCAGGTAAAGTTTCTAACCTCTTGGAAATGAAAATCTCCAGTATTTGCTGACACCTGAGGCATCTGTCTGTCAAGCAGAGACAAGCTTTAGGAGCCCGTTTCTCTTCAATGCTTCACCATGTGCCTGGCATCCAAAGGAGGCCAAAGGATTGCATTTAAATTTGAGAAAACAAACACATCTTGGTAAGATGTTGAGCCAAGAGATACCTCTGAACACTCCAGAATTTTTACCCACACAAAAAGCAGTCACAAGAGAGAATCGAATGACATCTCTTTATTAACTGTATTCTAAATATTTCCATGTTCTCTATAGTAATCTTTATAGTGTCTCTTCTCCCTTGAGCAATCTTTCACTACTTTTCTAGTTATTCTACATATCATATTTTATAATTTTTACTTACTGGTCTTACTCAAAATTCAACATTGTGACTGTTGTGCAAGAGATTATCCCAAAAAATGCAATTGCTTCCCCACTCCAATCCTACCAAAGGGGGGAAAAATCTAGTCTGTAAACCCCTATTTGCAAGGATTTTAGTAGGCTGCAGGAATACAAAGTTTCTTACTGAACTCAATTATTGCAATATTTCAGAACAACACATTCAGGAAATCAACTTTCCCACTGTATTGGTGGACTTTGTTCTAGAGAGAAAAGTGTTTCTCTTACTTTCTACATTGAGATAGATATTTTCATTTCCAATTGTCCCACACTTAACAACATTCATATCCTCAAATATTTGTTTTATTCTCTCTGGTTTCAGTTTCACTATCTCAGTTGACAGGGGAAAAAATAGATGTCATTTTAAAAATTAAATTCTAAAGGCTAAACAACAGTCAATACTACTACACTGCTATAGGTATGTCATGTCTAATAGACAGCAAATCCAGTGATCAAGGTATTTTAAAAAGTAATCCTTGCTTATAGAATAAAACAAATGAAAATCTCCTAGGAGAAAAAAATACTAACATTTTCTAATTAGCATCTTAAAAATTCAACCAATACCAGATTCTTATATAGTACAAGCTCTACTTCTTTCACAAATTTCCCTCCCAGGATTTTTCTTTTCTAAGCAAAAGTAAGTTTCCAACCAGCAAAAAGAAAAAAAAATTATTGTAAGAAAAATGTTGGGCAACATTAACAGATACAGAAGAAAGTAGAAAAATAAAGTCTAGAAAAATAAAGTCTAGCACATAGTGCATATAACTTCAGATCATTAATAAGCTTCATAAATTTCTACTTTATATTCAGTAATAAACTTTTCTACTAACATAAACTAAATCATTACCATGAAAATTCTATCCAAAATACAGGTGATCATTACTATTATGTCAAACATACTGATGATCAGTGCCAATTCTAACCGAAAAATTAGACATTTCTCCCTTTGAAAGGCATTATACGCACTGCTTGAACTGAAGTTTTTAGTAACTCTAACTCAGTTCGTTAAAAATAATATTATCTAGAGAGAAAATTACAAATTTACAGGTGCCAATTCCACTGTCCTTTTATATAAATGTGCATCTTTGTGTAAGATGATAGAATAAAAAGCATCCTTTCACCTTCCTTTGGTTGTAGGCATCTGTAAATGTGAGGTGCCTTTATACCACTCACATTTCTAAAAACGAAATAAAGCAAAAACACTTACTCTATCTCCATTTTACACAGAAGTAACAGTAACTCCCCAAAGTAACCATGTAATCAGTTCATCTCTCTGTTGCTTCATGTATCTAATGCAATCAATCTGGCATGAATTATTTCCTCCTGGTAGAATTTCTGCACCAGGAGGAAGCCTCCAAGGCTTGCCAATGGAGAAAATACAGTATCATCAGCAGTCAAAAGCTTCATAAGGAGAAACAACTTATGTAACAAAGCATCAAGTTTTTTATTGCTCAAAAAAACCAAATTTCCAAAACTCATGATCAATATTATCATAAATGCAAATTAACAATACTTTTTAAATTTTTTATTTTTAATGAGCAATATAATGTTGTACCTCAAAACACTGACAGCGTTAAAAAGCATGCATACACCTTTGCCTCTAAAAGTTCTACTTTCCTTATATATCATTAATGACAACTGCACTTACCAGTTTCTTAGGCTAAAAAAATAAGAATACCAGTATAAGCAAATCCCTCTTACACAAATAAACAAGTTCATTCATGTTTTTATCCACATGAATATATAGTACTGCTTTTTAAACATATGCACAGTATTTCACTGGATGATCACTAAATCCTATCAACATATACATATTTGGTCTGTCATTTCAAAAAATATTGTATTTGATAACTTGGCACACAGATTATTTCATCTGTAAGTATAGTTCAGAAATAAATTCTCAGAAACAGACTACACTTGTAATTTTGATTATGTCAAAATATATTCTATTCTGGCCAGGTGTGTGGTGCACTCTTATAATCCCAGCACTCAGGAGGCTGAGGGAGGCAGATCACTGCAAGTGTGAGACCAGCCTGGACTACAAAGTGAACCCAAGGCCAGCCTGAACAAAATAGTGAGACCCTGTGTCAAAAAACGGAGACGGAGAGGGAGACGGAGGCGGAGGCGGAGGCGGAGGCGGAGGCGACAGAGGACCACAACCACGACGACGACGACCACGACTATGAATCTATTCTCCCATTCTATCTCATGGCTGAAATAACACTTCAGAATGTACCCTCAAGGAATATTTATGTGGTATATTACTTTATAACAAATGCCACAAACATATACACAATTAATTTTACAGTCTAAATCAAATACTAGCAAGTATAATATTCCAGAAAAAAAGTCTACATAGCAATTCAAGAATGAGGAAATGTACAGGCAATATTGTTATTAGAATAGTATGAGTTTGCTTTGTTAATAAAATACCAACTATGTTAACATAAAATGTGCTCTAAATGCAAATTCTGTTGCTCCTGTCAAGGAGAAACATTAAAATAAAGAGAAAACAAATAAACTTACTTGTAAACTTTTAAAAATCAGTCCTGTCTCCTATACTCAATAGCCTAAGTGTTTCTGATTTCACGCGTGGGAGTCATGCAAACAGTCAAGAACAGACTTAAAATGTGATACACTGACAAAAATGAATTACATGGGAACTCATTTATAAACTATCCCCAAGAGAGTCAGCAAGAAGTGTTCTGAGTATATTTTTTCACAGCAATACATTAATATTCCAATATCTATTATCTATCCATCAAATTTTAAAAAGAGATAAACCCAAACATATCATTCTAATTTTTTTTATTTATAATGGCAGTAATGCTTTATGATTTGGTAGGGTAAAATACACATAGGTTAAGGGTCTGGATGGAATTAAAAGGATACTTTAGGTCTCAAAAGGAAGGATGAAAAAAAGCTATAAAGCAAAGACTGGAGCAAGAAATAAAGAAAAACTGAAAAAATTATCAGGACATGATTCTAATGACATAAGGCTTAAGAAACCACACTTTCATTGAACGGAATGAGCTCAGCATAAAATTGTCACAATGTAAACTTGCTAGGGGCAAAGTGGGAAATAGCAGGAGTCTTGGGACCCACACATAGGTTCAAGGCACTCTCTGAGAACCAGCCTCCTCTGGTACACACATTCCCTAATTCACGGTTCCTCTTCATTGCATGTGCTCAACATCCACAGAAGTGCCTGGCAAAGGGCTGGTGCACATATTCACTAAATGAGTAACTAAGGATCTTTCTAGAACACCCAGACTTCCCAACATAGTTCCCTGAGAACCAATCCACAGCCCCAAATTACACCTTTTTTACCCTTTCTTAAAAGAAGATCAATGTATTGGTACCTAGTGGACACACACTAACCTGACCAATTCATAATAAAATGTTAATGGCTACCAGAAGTTTAAAATCTTTCTCCCTATGTACTTAGAGAAATTCATAAATCATAGAAAATAAACTCCAAAAGCTGAAATTTCTGGCACCTGGAAGTAAACTTGGGATATTATGACTTTTTATCCAAACAGCCTTAAATGAAAGGCTCAGTGAAAATGGACAAGAAGTAGACTCTTCAAGCTCTAGTTCTATTCCACAAGAAGCTTCCAGAGTAACAGCTTTGTCATGAAGTAAATGAGAACACAAGTCAGAAATGTGACATATAGAAATGGAGTTATAGTTCTCTGCTAAGGATATAAGGACAAAATCCTGTACTTTAGTACCACAAATTGGGAATAAGTATGCCAGCACAGACATTATCTATGCAACTGTGTTAAACTGAAGCTACCTTTCAAAACTATAGAAATGGAGGAGCTAAAGATGGCAGATCAGTAAGCGGCAAAATACAGAGGTCCCCTGAAAGAAACAACTGAAATGCCAGAATAAAAACATCCTGGAGAGGTCCAGACAGAGGGAGATGGATCCTCTCGACACACAAAGAAACTAAAGGGAAAAGAGCTGGCCAAAGATGGGGTCACCAGGCTACCATCGAAGCAGCACAGATTCAGGACCACAGGGCTCTCGCTGGAGTTGCCCAAATTCGCAATCGCAGCGTGCTTGCTGCAGGGCCTGCCACAGTCATGATGAAAGTCAAGGGTCTGCGAGCCCAACGGAGAAAGGACCCAGCATGGAGACCTGCACTAACCCACAGTGAGTGCTCAAAATAAGGCCCCCACACATAGGAAAGGGGCGACCAACTGGATGACATGTTAGAATCAGGCAGGACGGGCAAGAACAAGGAATGGCAGTGACTTCAGTTGGTTGCTCCCTGCCCAGAGCAGATTGGTGGGATCTGCCTGGCCTGCATCACGACCCTGGTGGGGACCCAGGGAGTTGTCCCAAACCGATTTTGTAGGTGCAGTACACACTAACATGAGGAAGGCCCCAGTGGGTTGACTGACTTGGAGGGGAGGGGCCAGCACATGCCACCCCTGCTTGCACCTCAATGACCAACAGCAAACTGGAGAATTCCCCAGCCAGTGCACTTCAGAAGAACCATAACCAACAAGGAAAGGGGCTGGGACCTCCACTATACAACTGTATGGGAGAAAGCAAAAACATGACAAGAGAAAGAAATAAGGAAAAGCTCCCAGCCCCCAAACCTGCGAATATTGATCCAGGAAAGGTAAATACAAAAGAGATTGAGGGCAGCAAACATGCAACATCAGACACAGCACCAGCAGAAATAAAGATGTATTTTCGTGACCTCATAGATGAGCTCAAAACTGAAATGTTAATTCAAGTAAGGCAAGATATAAAAAGACTAATAAAAGAAATGCTAAGCACCTCCCAAGAAGACACAGACAGAAGAATGGAGGAACACAAAAAAAGGAGAGAAATGTTTGATAAAGAATATAAAGAAAACCTAGAATACATGAAACAGATTCAGAGATTACCAGGAAATTGAAAATTCCATCAAAAGCTAGAAAAATTGCCTCACAGAAACTAGAGATATATTAACAAAACTTGAAGATAGGTTTGCAATGACTGATCATGAAAGGAAAGATCTCTTAACAATAAGAAGGAAACAGGCAGTAACAATACAAAGGCTAGAAGATGACAAGAGGATCTATAACTGAAGAATAAAAAACATGAGTGAAGAAGCAGGGGTAAATACAAAGGAAATAAAAAGGCTATTCACAGAAATAATTATGGAAAACTTCCTAAGCATAGGAAAAGGAAATGATATTCAGATGTATGATGCTTAGAGAACTCCAGCCACCTACAACCAAAGCAGAGATACACCTAGACATGTAATAATAATCAAGATCCCAGAAATTCATCACAAGAACAGAATATTAAAAGCCATAAGAGAAAAGAAACAGATCACCTATAAAGGAAAACCCACCAAAATCACAGCAGACTTCTCAACACAAACCATCAAATCAAGAAGAGCTTGGAGTGAAGTATTCCAAGCCCTGAAAGAAAATAAACTCCAGCCCAGATTGATGTACCATGCAAAACTGTCACTAGAAATTAATGGAGAAATAAGATGCTTGCATGACAAAGAGGAACTGGGGAAATTTGTGACCATCAATCCAACCCTACAGAGAATACTGAAGGACATTCTAGAGAAAGAGGGAAAAAAATACTGAGATTTCAGAAACAGTGGCAGAGAGGTCTCAATGAACACAGCAGGCAGTAGAATGAAGGAGAAAAGTAGATAAACAGTGGCAGAAAAATAGCATAGCAGAAATGAGGCAGAGAAGGTTGGCTATAATCTCTAACACAGATGGCCTTGATACACTAAAAAAAAAAAATACAGGCAGAGTAGATCAGGAGGAAGAGTCCATTGAGATGCTCTGTATAGGAAATATAATTAACCTGAAAGAGGGTTTATGGGCCGAAAATCAAATATGAGAAAACAATGCTCTATGTGACAGGGAACCAGAGAGAAATAGGGGCAACTCGACCAGCACCTGCAGATAGGTTGGAAAAACATGATACTTTTGTGCAGTAGAACTACTCAGCTATAATTAATGAAGGAAAACCCTGAGGCTTTTGTAGGTAAAGGAATACAACTTGAGATCAAGTCCAGGAGTGGGAAGGTTCAGAACCACTCAGGTAAATAGCAGGTTGCACCCCTAATCTAAAAACTGAGGGAGTTGGTGGGACCCAAAATGTGTAGCACCCTATGGGAGTGAAAGGGGAGGAACTGTCTAAAAAAGGAAGGCAGAGGATATTGTTAATAGTGTATCAGGATTTAAAATCCACATCACTCTTATCGTTCTGTTTAGATGGATTATATTCTGTTTCAGTTTGTCTACTTATACTAGATTTGAGGGCACAGACAGTTATCCTGAAAATAGGATATAATACAGTAATCATCCTTAATTTCCTATTAACTTAATTTGAAGCCCTGTGTAAATTACACTGTCTTAGTATGACTGATCTTATTTGAACCTGGTTTGTTAGATTGCTGTTTTGTATTGACTGATTTTATTTGAATCTGTTATGATTGATAATATCAAGTCTGAGAGTATAAGATTATTTGTTATTTGATTTCTTGATGACAGTTCTTCTGGTATAAGTCTGAGAGTATACACTAAAAATGACAAGATTCACTAGGATACCCAGTGTGGTTTGATTATTACATACTTCTGAAGTCTTATAAATAGCTCCAATGTTTTGTTTTTATTAATATGGTTATGTACTGCTACACTCAATTATACTCTGCTTGGTGATATAGACAATTCTATTGAAAATAACAAGGGACATCATGGTAACTACTGCAGATAACCTTGTACTGTGGTTTTATACGACTTTTTCATTTCATGTTTCTCTAGAAATTTGTTTTGTCTTGCTTTGTTTTGTTTTTCCCTCTACTACAGAAAGAATAGATATACATGTAGAGACTCGTGCATGTGTAGAACTTATAAACAGTCTCTGACAACTGATTATATAGTGCATGATGAAATGAACAACTACTCTGAACAAAAAGAGACACTACACTACCCAGTGCAGACTCTATAGCATCACAATGTGAAATCCAGCAATACTATTATTCTTTGTTCAGAGTGATTTTTAATCTGTTTTGTTTAATTTCAACATACTGGAGAATGAGAGACACTATAACAGCCATTGTTGACTTCCCTTTTGTCTGGTCTTGAAGACCTAAAACCCCTTCATCGTCCTATTAGGATCAGTTTTGTACTATGTTGTTTTATATGAATTCACTGTATGTGAAGATATGGATAACTATTTGGAAGAAAACAAGAGACAGTATGATAGATAGTAAAGATTCCTGGTTCTCTTGCTTTGAAATTCTGTCTCTTACATTGCTCTCTTATGTTCTGTTTTGTTGTGTTTTATTTTACCCTCTTTAAAATAAAAAAATAAAATAAAATGCAGAAATTGATTTGGAATCAACCTTAACCTCACTGTCTTAAAATCAATCTCAAAATTTAGGAATGGCATTTTTTTAGTAGTACATGTTTGCAGTATGACATTCACTTTTGGGAGCTAGGTAATATATCCTACTTCTTCTTACTTTCCTTTTTCTTCCTCATCTTTTGGTCTACTTCCTTTTCCAAAAGACCTATCTCCCTGTTTCCTATCATCTATCTTTTATTTTACTCTTTAAATTATTTATACTTTGGGCTCCTCATACAAGAGGAACTATGCAATGTTTAAGTTGCATGTCTGTTATTTCACTTATTATTATCTCAAGCTTCATCCACTTTCTTACAATGTTTCAAATTAATTTTCTTTAGGGCAGAGTAGTACTCCATTATGGGTAAAGAATACATTTTCTTTATCCACTTATCTGTTGATGGATAGGCAGGCCACTTCCATGAAATTATTAAAAATTGTGCTGTTAACATGGATATGCATGCATCATTGTAATATATTTTCAACTCTTTTGAGAAGATATCTAGATGGAGAAAAGCTGGATCAAACAGAATTTCTGCTCTTAGTTTTTGAGGGATCTTCATACTGATTTACACAGTGGTTGTACAAGTTTACCTTCCCACCAACAATACAGAAGGGTTCCCTTCTCCTTGTAGTGTGTCATCAGCATTTGTTATTTGATTTCTTTGATGACAGTTTTTCTGGTATAAGATGGAATCTCACTGCTGTTTTAATTTGCATCTCACTAATGGCCAGAGATGTTAAACATTTCTTCACTGCACATTTGTACTCTTGATCAATGTCTAATCATTTCAGTGGTTTATTTCCTGATTAAGTTTTTTCTATTATGAGGGATCTGATTTATTTAGTTCTTTATATATTCTAGATATTATTTCTCTGTACAAGGAGTAACTGGCAAAAATGTCTTCCCATTCTAAATGTTTGCTCTTCCCTCTATCAATTGTTTCCTTTGCTTTTCAGAAGCTTTTGATATAATCCTACATTCCAGGATACAGACTACTGTTAACTACTTCTAATCACTATGCATACAATTCATTCACCAAATGTCTTTGCAGAGGACAAGGAACTATGGGTTAAACATTATGATTCAGATATAATCCTACTAATTCACAAGTTACATTATTATTAACAAGTTGTCTTAATGTTAATTCTTGTGTAAGTGGGATTATGTTTAGAAAGCCCTCAAGGAATGGCTGGAAATACAGAGATCCTCTTGGTTAAGTATAATTCTCTGAAACTCCTGGATTCTAATATTTAAATAAAAGTGTTAATGTTACTGAAATTCTTGAATGAGGCTCTTTTGGGGAATTCATCCCAAATTAGAGAAGACAGGTGTGTGGGAATCTTAAATATTTGGTCACTATTACCCCATACCTGCAAAAAAAACTACTTACACCTTAGAAGAGTAAAGTGAAAACAAAAATACAAATAAGAAATGGCATAAAACATAGCATGTCATACCTGCTAGGACACACCCATCATTAACGTTAATAAGCTAAAACTCTGACAAGTTTTTTGTCTCCACTCTGTAAAGCATGCCCCTTTTTCTACTGGTGGAACTATTTTAAAAGTAGGTATTTGCCACTGTTTTGGCAGTAAGGTATGAGAGGCCAGAATACAGACGACTGTTGACTAGTTCTAATCAATGTTTACAATGCATTCACCAAATATCTAAGGAGAGACAAGGAACTGTAGGTTAAACTTTATGAATAAATGCCTTGCCTTTCCATATCCTCAATAATGACTCACATTATATGAGGACAATTTGTTGGCAATGTGAGTTCTTTGATATCTTGCATTTTATTTACCTATGTGTACTCAGTTTCTATGATTTTGCTTGAGGAAATGGGAGGCCTGGGGAAGGAGTAAAAGGGCATTCATCAGTCAGACTTCTCTATGTAAGGCCAGTATACATTCTTCTTGTTTTCTCACTAGACAGATGTACTAACCTGTCTTCATCTTAACTAGCTAATGGAGCTAGGTGCCTCGTGACAATTAGTGAACAAGATGAGGTGACGTCCTCCAATATTTCTAGGTCAGGGCCTTAATCAAAAAAGTAAAAGGAATGGCCTCAATTCAAAAGAGAATATTTCACAAAGATGAAATCAAGTCCAAAGTCAAACATGTCAAAAATCAAGGAAAGTACAGCATAAAGGGAGGTGCTAGAGGAATTCCTAAACAAAGTGAAATGCATCCAACTTTTTATGCGTGAGGCCTGTCACTGGGGAATGTTGAGGGCAGTTAAAGGACAACTGCAAAACAGACATAAACATTTATTCCATAAATTCTATTGAGTAGTAATTTCCTGCCAGGCATTGAGCTAGATATTATGAAGATAGAGAGATAAATCAGAGATACACAGCACTGTAATCTTACCAATCTAGAAGGGAAGCAAAGGCTCATGCATAAAAAACAAAGTTGCACAGCAGAGAATAATTTATATGAAAGGCAGGAAGAATGTGTTGGAAACATTCTAAAGAACAGAAGGAAGCAGAACTTAAGAATTCTTTGATATTTACTCACTGCCTACCAACCATGTGCCAGAATTGGTATAGTTACTACAGCCCTAAGATTAAATTTGACTAACAAAGTCCCTGATCTCACATGATCTACTTTATAGCAGAGTAGACAGAAAAGTGGGGAAAAAACTAAATAATTGCAGTAAACATTATTATGAAAAAAATATATGTTTTGTGGTTACAGAGGGCAGGAGTTATCATTGTAAGTAGAATGGTCAGAAAAGACCATTTTAATGAGGCAGTATTTACCAAATGACCAGATTGACATGAACAATACATGTGAAGAACCAAGCAGAAGAAATGGCAAATGAGAGGCTGAAACAAGTTTACATGTTCAAGAACAGCAACCAAGCTAGTGTGAATGGAGCAGTACAAAAGCAGAGGGGCCTGATAAAAGAAATGGAAACCAGAGGGGCCAGAGTATCTCCTTACTTTCTGGCACTACAAAGCCATGGAAAGGATGGTCCAAAGGATGGGACATGTGTATTAGGTTCCAAAATGTTTTCCAGTCATCAATACCTTTTATTATAGCACATCTGTCCACAATTAATGAACAGATAATGATTTACTAATAACTAAAATAGTTCATTCACATTCTCTTTTCTCTTCATTTTCTGTCTTGGATCTTATTCAGTGTACCATGTTACATTTAGTTTCCATCTCTCCTCAGGTTGTTCATGGCTGTGACAGTTTGTCACATTTTTCTTCAGTTTGAGGCATGCTTGTCAGAATGTGTCTGATATTTTACTCATGATTAAACCTGGATTGAGAGTTTTAGGGAAGAAAGCCACAAAAACAAAAGTATTATTTTTTTTTAAATAATATCAAAGGTAAATATTAGTAGCACTATTTCTCACTATACAGACCTTCACTGTGTAGTTTCTCTACTATGAAGTTGCTCTTTCTTTTTTCTTTCATACTTTGGCATGAAGTGTTCAAACTTGGACAGCGGTAAATTATACACCCTTTCTCTTAGGACACAGCATATATATTACCTGGAATTCCTCACAGTAGATTTATTTCTTCTCCATTTATTAATATATCCAATAATTTACTAATATCAGTTTGGACTCATAGTTATTTACTTTGCATTTCAATTTATGGTGCAGTACTATGTTATTTTGTTCCTCAAATTCTTCTATCTTTGGCTGTGGAAGCTCTTTGAGTTAGCTCCTGTTTCCCTTTCACACACTCTCATCAAATATTTTGCTTTGTCTTTTGAGTATCTCCTTACTTTCTGGCACTACAAAATGCTCCAGGTTCATCTTGCATGTCTCCAGTCACAGACATAAAATCAGTCATTTCTTCAGGGTGTCATGTCTTCTTTTACTGCATAATGGTGTTGGAAACCTATAGGAACACTAACTGTACCCTTGATTTCTGCTGTTTTTCAAACACTGGATCTTACTTTCCTTTTACTTTTACTGTTATAATTTGTCTAATATTTCCCAATTGAAGAATGTTACTTCTCTTATATCCAATATTCATTGACACAATTTCTACCCCAATTTACATGTTTTAAGATGCTGACTGAAGCAAGGTATACTACATATTATATGCAACAGAAAATCACTATCACAAAAGCAATTCAACTGCTTGAAAATTTCAGTAAAAAATGCTATACTATTATGTCATGATCTCCCAGACCACCAAGCTCATTCAACAAAACTGGATAATCTTGGTACCCATTACTGACTGGATTTTGAATGTCCCTCAAAAGCCCATATGTTAAAAGTTTGGTCCCCAGAGTGGTGCTACTGCAAGGTGGCAGAATCTTTGGGAGTTGGGGCTTAGAGGGAGGTCCTTAGGTGATTGGGGTAATATTCCAAAAGAGGACAATGAAACTCTGGCTCCTCCTCCTTTTTCTTCTGTTACCTGGGTACCTCTTGCCATGTTGTACTGCCCTCACCAGAGGCCCAAATTAATGGGCTACCTGCAATATGACTGGAACTTCTAGAACTATGAGCCAAAACAAACACTGCTTCTATGTAAGTTAATTGCCTCAGGTAGTTGATAATAGTAATGCAAAGCAAACTGATATAGGATCACTTTACATTAGGCAAATATAAATAATGCATATAATCTTGGTACTACTTTATAGTAGACAGACATCCCTAGTTAGTATAACAATTCAGAGGCATCTGATTTTACAGATTATGAATGAAACTAATGAATTTAGGTAAGTGCAGGGAAATAGAAGCTAACTATAATTTGCCAGAAAAGTTAATCCCATGCTGAACTATTCAATATACTTTACCTATATCCTTGAAATACTATAGAATTATGGAAACATACTATAGTATCAGCATTCTCTGAAGTAATTTTTGTTATATAAAAAACTCTAGGCACCAATTTTTGCCACTTTATAAGTATAAAATCGTTTCTAAAGTACAGGCCCCAACAGTCAACTGTCTTCAAGAGTCTTCCACATGTGAATCCCTGAGATTCACATCATTACTTCTCTCTCGTTCAGTGAGTGTAATTATGATATATTGAGCACAGTACTGCTTTTCACGGGACAGATAAATCATCATTTTACAGTTTTCCATATAGGACAGAAAAATACCGTTATTTTCTATAAGGAATATGATGTCAAATTTAAGCATATGCATATTATAATTTCTTTAAACAAAATCATTATTAAGACTCAGGATGTATGCCACAAACAACATATTCTTAACTACTTTCTAAGTCTATTATTTTATTTAAAATTTAATTTTTACTGGGTTTGAAAGTTTATTTTCTAATCTATAAACTCTGTTACAGGATATTACAGTTAACACATTGTATCAACTTGAGAAGTTTAGAAGTTTAACTGAGAGACTCACCAGGGAGACAAGATCCTTACTTAGTGAATATCCTCATACTGTGAAAGAGGAGGGCCCAGAGATTTTGTGAGTGCTACACCCATCCTGAGGAGGGCAGGGGTGGCCTGTGTATATTATAAGGGAGGAGAAGAGACTTGCTCTTACTCCTTCTTGCTCTGGTTGCTTTTGCTAGCTGCTGCCTTGAAGTTCTGCTCCAGTGCCATGCCACCCTGCCTTGGAACCAGCTCATTATGGACTGAAACCTCTAGAAACTGTAAGCTAAATAAACCTGTCCTGCCTTTATTTTGGGTGTCAAGTGTTTGGTCCCAGCAAGAAAAAAGTAGCCACGACACAAGCAAATAAACTTTGAATAAACTTTTAATGTCACCATGAAAATTACTCTCTGTCCAATGTAAGTAACAATATTATACAATAACTTTAAGGCTCACATGTTCTCATGAAATCCCAAAATAATATTTGTTCACTTGCAGATGAAATAGTGAGCTGCAAGTTTTCAATGCTTTGCATTAATTTAATTAGATGACTCTCAATGAAAGGTTTGGAATAAGAGAATTCAACATATATTTAAATGGTTCCAATAAATAAAATGATTATAAGAAAATCAAATCAATACACTTACTATATGAGAGAGCATACTTAACTGTTTCAAAACATATAAAGCCAGCTTATATCTTGTTCAATGAACAAATAACTTGTTCATTTAATGCGCGAAAAGAAAGTGTTGATCCCCAAATAAGTGCTAGGTAAAAAGTTAAAAATGCTAAAAGTATCTACTTGATAATACCCAAAGCACTCACTGTAAAACACTGAACCCTCACAATATCATAATACCATATCACTACAAGAATTACAATACCAACATAGTATTTTAAAACTCAAACATAAACTAAAAACAAGATAGTAGAGTAATATGAATATAAGTATGGTCAAAAGGAAACAGCAATGAAGGAATTACAGTGTTTGCACAAATAGGCACATCTGTACCTCTGTTTTTTAAAATTTATTCATAGGGAACAAGTCAGAATATAAATGTTGGCTCTCTCAAAATCAAAGATTTTGCTCAATGCTGCAGAAATACCTATGTCTGCAGGAATGCTGTCCAAGTGATAATACAGTGGAAAGACCTCTGAATTGTTCACTTGGGGACGCCCTGTGGTATCCTCTGAGCAAACTTAGGGCAGCTGTGACTTCCACCAGTTTCTCCCAATAGAAACCAATAGATAAAGAATTGCAATCATTAATCATGCTATCAGCTTGAATGGATTGAGAAATGTCTAGGAGATTAGTAAAGCCTATTTTGTGAGTGTATTTGTGAAGATAATTAGCATGTAGGCTAACAAACTAAAGTGAAGAGGACCCACTCCCATTATAGGTGGCACAAACATACAGGCTTACAGTCTGCATGAAATTTTAACAAGGGAAAGAAGAAAGAAATTTTCCAGTCTCCTTGAGCAAATGTGTCTTCTGCTACTGGCACCTTTGGACTTTGGTCTCTAGTTTTCCAAGGCAGACTTGCACCAGTGACTTTCCAGTGAGCTTCAGGCTCTTTGACACTGGACTGGTCTGCATCTTTGGTGCCTCTTGTGTCTCAGTGTATAACCATGGTAGTACAGTGGATTAAAAGATTACCCACAGTCAAGATTGAGTCAGAACAATGAGAGACCCAGAGGGACTGATCCAGAGAAACATCTCAGCCTGATAAAGTCTCCAGGAACATACCTGAGCTGGAACCTCTTTAGTTATTTATTTGTAACTCAAGGATATTAGAACAAAGATGCAGAAGAGAAACATTTGTGTAGGAGTTTTGGTCAAGGGACAGGAAAGGAACAGGTTGATCTTCTATTTGATATGTCAATTTAATCTAAACAGGCTTATCAGAGCAGAGAAATACAATGGCCAGAGCAAGCATCTCCAAGAATAACTTACTGTTGATTTTCCTTAGCTGTTGCCCTGAATAGCTAATCTTTAATGATGCATTCCAGGAGTCTTGTGCTGTTGCTCCAATGTTCTTTCATCTTTACATTTATTTCATGTACTCCTCTAGCCAGAGCTTCTCCACACCCTTGTTCTGTGACTTCCATCTTCTTGGCTAAGCAGCTACTGGGTCCTCTGCCTGTCCATGAAACAGGAGGTCATTGTGGACTTTCCTGCCTCTGATCATGTTAGCCTACCTTTTAAATCCCTGTCTTAATTACTTTTCTCTCATTGCTGAGACAAAATACACAACGCCCAAAAGGAAGGAAGGAAAAGTTTATTTAGCTCATAGTTCGTAGCGGTTTCAGTCCATAATCAGCTGGTTCCTAGGCAGGATGGCATACCACAGGAGTAACAGGCAGCAGAAAACAGAAAAAGCAGAAAGAGCAAAAAGGCAGGGGGAAAGGAAGTTCTTTTCTTCCCTTGTATTGTATGCAGGCTACACCACCTAAAGTGAGTATAGCACTCACACCATGGTAACCTCCTCTTGCACAGAATGAAGCTATACAAAGTAAGGACCTTGGCCCTTTGCTGAGTTGTTTCCTTAAACTTCTAAATTTCTCACACTGACACATTATATCAACCATTACGATCCCCTTAAATAATAATTGATTTTTCTATCAATCTGTTTCTCTAGAGAACTCTCATCAATGCAGGCATATTTGGAACATGCGGTAAAAATCCCAATAAGAAAACCTGAGGAAGATATGGGAGAAGCAGAATTATGTAAAAGAGAAAAGGCATATAAAAAGAAATCTAAAAATATGGAAAGACACTGGTTATATCTCAGGCCTTCTTAGCCATAGTTTTTCCAATCAGTGAAGATGGTGTCATCATTCTGCTTTTATGAGGACAAACTGTATTAAAGGTATATAACAAATCACTTTTAGACATGTATTAAGGCAGAAAATATAATGATGCTTGTGATACACTTCATGTTTTCGCAAAAATAATTCTTCCTATTCTAAATGCTTAAATATTTTCAGAGTAAAGTTAATAGAAATAAACAAAAGAAAAAACACAGTGGTAATTAAAATGAGGAATTAAGATAACAGCAAAGATTCATGTTATTTAGACATAAGAAAAAAAACAGAGGAGTACATATAGCCCCTAAAGTAGGATGTGTTTCTCTCTCATTTAACCAAACCATTTACATACTGTCATTCTTCAGCCCACTGAGTTGCACACCAAGTTTTTAAGCACTCCAGAAAAAGTGATAGAACTGTTGGAGTTTTTATCACTGTATTACTGACCACAAATAACACTGCTAAACACAGAATGTCTACGTCCTTAAAACATCTTCATTCATGCCTTTTAAAGCAAAGAATTTTGAAGTTCTCTGAAAAACAAAGTCACAGTTATCAAAAGCCAAACTTAGTCAATAGTTTCTTAATTCAATGTAACTGAATACATGTTATTTTAACTATCAGTTGACAGCATTAGTCCAGGCTCAGGAAAGATGTTCAAAATGGTAAGAAAATGATTGTAATACTTTTATTTTTCTTAATACAGGAAACAGTCAATGATTTAAAAAGATGATTCGCACCCATATGATCTGGTTGAAAGTTTGTCAAAAAATTACGTGCTAAGGGGATACAAAAGTTTATTTTTCTGCAAGAAAAAGATAACAAGGATCATGAATATAATCCCCTATAGAAGGAAGTAAGGCATAGAGGATTTAAAGCATGTGAGATGAGTATCTTGTTGGTTGTTAAAAATCCCTACAAGTTTAAATGGCAGGAATGTGAAGAGAAGTATGTTCCTAAAAACTCATTACAGTTGCAGTATACAAGATAAAAGTTAAGAATCAGGACCAGGAATGGGGAAGCCAGTCCTAGTTACAGGACCTAAGTGACAACAGTCTTACTGGAGTAAATGAAAACATACAAGGGTAACAGAGTGAGACATAAAGAACCCAGTAATAGTCCCAAGTATCACTTCCAAACAGGACAGAGCATAGTACTCACAGTAATCTTCTCTGGAGAAAATAGATAAGAGATTAATTCTAGCACAACCTAGTAAGTTTAACCTATGAATAAATGTACAGCATGTGTTGAAATATGCAAGTCAAAATATCAAAAAAGAGAATGAGAATGGAGGTATATATGTGAAAGTCATCCATGTAAGTACAAGAGTTGAAACCATGATCATGGATACACTCCTTCATAGAAAGCCTCTATAGTTAAAAACATGTATCTTAGAGAATACTGGAAGTGAACAATATTATAAAGCTTGATGGATATACGATATTACTTTTTGTATCATTTACAAAATCAGTCACTCTTCAGGTATTCTGTATTGAGAGAGGGAGGGGATAGGTCCCTCAGAAGAGGACATTTCAAGTTCTGCTGCAGCTAATTCATCTCTGGATGAACTGTAGGTCAGGACCCTCACATTCACTAAACTAAAACATGAAAATTAAATGTTAGATAACTTAAATACAACTGATTTGCAAGATCTGTAAGCATGCCAGAGACGATATTTGGGCCTGTCAGTCAATTTAGCCAACTATTCACCAACCTGACCATAATGAGCTCAAGAAGCTTAGAATTCAGCTAACTATACTGGCTGTTTTTAGTCCCTGCTCAGTCAATTATTTATACTTTGGGCTTATTAATATTAAGCAAATGCTATACACATCTGATATTATGTGGTTAGTTGCTTGGAAACCAAGCTATTTCACATCTTCCTTCTTTGCTGTCAGTTTTAACTATTACCAAACCATAAGCTTTAATATCTGTGCTTATCATAATATCTACCTAAAAAATAAGTTAATTCAAAATCTACATTTTAAATTACTCTAAATAACAGTTCTTACCTCATGTAAAAATAAATAAAATAAAACGTCATATTGCAGAGGTGAGTTTCCAATTAAGTTTATGTGACATATTAAGCTGTGACATTAGTCACTGCTTCCAGTCAATATTACAATGACTTCAATAAAATTAATTTACTCATGTAGTTTCATTTTAGTCAATGTATGCATAAAAATCTTTGATGAAATAACACAGTTAATATGAGGAAAGATAAATACCTAAAGAAATACTGATTCAACCAAAGCCTTATTATCTCAAGGCAACTAAGTCATTATCAGTGTGATAAAGAAATTATTACGTATCTGAGATTAAATTTCAGCTCTAATTCTCAGTTTCATTACAGTTAATCACATGGAGAACAGAGGCACAGTATTGCAAAGGTTTTTTTAAGTACTCTGAAGTCAATAACTTTTTTAAAATATAGGATTTTCAAAAATATATTTAATTTTACTCAATAAAATCTATCAATATGTGAAAGAGAATACTTTTTACTGCCTGGAAAAACACAGTTGAAGCTGAGAAAGCTAACAAATAAATGAACACTTGAATAAATGGATGACTTAAACTGAACTTTTCCACCTCCTTTAAGTACTAAGATTTAAATTTAGTCATAGTTGAAACTACAAAAACAATACCTAAAAAGAAAAGGGTCCAGGGGGTACTAGCCCCATTAGATATAAAAAAACTTAAAATCTTCTGTAATTAAAAGTTTGATAGTTTCTTATAAATCTAAATATGCAATTATCATATAACCCAGCAATCTCCCTCATGAACATTTATTCCACATAAATTAAACCTTATGTGTACACAAAACCTGTGCATACATGATCACAGTAGCTATATTCATACATGCAAAAACTAGAAAGAGCACTGCTGCCCTTAACAGATGAATGAAAAAACAATACTACCCAACAGAATCCAGATAAGCAAAAGATTTATAGGTTTGACTACACAAAAAATTAAAAATTCACAATGGCATAAGAAAACTAAAAAATAAATAGCAAGCCCATATATTTATAAGGTTTGTTTTTTAAAATAATTAGTGATATGACAAGTGGATAATCATATGTGAAAGAATGAAGCTGGATAACTTCATACTTTACACAAAATTTAACTAAAAATGGACCAAAATCCTAAATGTAAGAGCTAAAACTATAAATTCTTAAAACTATCTGTGCTTCAGTGTCCAAAATGTCTCTCAAAAGTAGTCTAATAGTATCTTTGAAGGGAAGACATAGAATTACCATATGACTCCACAGTTCCTCCCTCGGTAAACCCAAAAAGAAATGAAAACTATATCCACATAAAAGCCGGTATACATAAATGTTCATGGCATCATGAGTTGTAATAGCCTTAAAAGTTAAAACAATTCAAATGTCTGTCAATGGATCAGGAAAACCTGTATGTCCATATAGTGGAGTATTATTCTGCCACAAAAAGGGACGATATGTTGGCAACATCAATGAACCTTTGAAACATTATGCTAAGTGAAAGAAGCCAGATGCAAAAGAAAATATGTAAATTCACAAAGACAGAGAGTACAGTGACTGTCAGGGTATTCGGGGAATGGAAGAATGGCTGCCATTTGGCATCCAATTTCTTTTTAAGAAAATGAAAATGTCCTAACTTGGATAGCAGTGATGGTTAAAAACTTTGTGGATATACTAAAAGCCACTGAACCACAATTTTAACACATAAATTTTATGTTATGTGAATTATATCCTATGCCAAAAAAGGTCAAATGAAAATTCATGAGAAAAACATGTGCATACATACTACAGATAAAGAGCTATTACCACAAACATACCAAGAATGCTTAAAATGGAAAGAGAACAAAAATACCATAAAAACAGGAACATGACCCAAAAAAAATTCACACAAAAAACTAAAAATGATATTTAATCACATGAAATGTTTACACTAATACATAATAAAAGCAAATTAAAAGAGTACCATTTATTGTCTTTCAATTTTAGTATATGCTGCTCAAGCAAGCACTCATCTTTTAAATTGGTAAAATTATAAATGTTTAATAACATTCTGTTAAAGATATGTAGAAACAAGAATATTGAGGACAGAATTTAATAGACTTTATAGACAGGAATCTGACATTGTCACAAACTGTGTATTTGTTTTCTGGTCCAACAATCACACTTCTAGAAATTTATCCTAAATATACACCTTCAACATAATGAATATTCAATTTTAAAAAGCAAAGTACACACACACACACACACCATCATGTTAACTTTGTGTGCCAAAGAATGGGAAAAAAAAACACTATATGTTTGTGTGTATGTACATGTGTGTATAAGTATTTGCTTGCTTTTTCAAAACAAATACAAGAAAAATAAACCAGAAACTAATGACAAGGAGCTAGGTTGAAAACCGTGCAAAGAATTATAGTCATGGCATTCTTGGAGACATGTTTACTTTTGAAAATATGTTGTTTAATATATCTAAAAAATACAAAGAACAAGCATGAGTGAATGAATCCTACAATAAATACAGCATTAAAATAAGAACCAAACCGTATTTCAGATAAAGAACATAACAATATTGAAGAAAGAATGAAAGGAATTAATTCAAGAAACTCCTAAGCATGGTACTTTATGACATATCCTAAGTCTGAAGCTGAAAAAAAAATACAAATAAGCATTAAACTCTACTTACTAGTTTTCAATTTCACAGCAGTATGTCAGAAGTTCTAGACACTGTGTTTCTAAAAAATTAAATAGATATATTGAGAATTATCAAAACCAAGTTTCTCACAGATGGTAAAGGGAGTTACAAATACAGAAGGGAGAAACACTACAATGAACACTGTGGTACTGGACTAAAATTGAAGGTTTCAGGATGAAATCATAGTTTTTAATGGATGGATGACAGATGGACAAATCAGACAAACATGTGGTTGTGTTTCTTTTCCACATATTTGACCTCAAAGAGACCTGAAAGTTATGACACCATAGTATCAAAGAGCACACAGCACCAAAATCTAAGTACCAATTCCTATTAAAAAAGAACGAGGGTTCCTTATTAACTGGCAGATTCTAGGAATGCAACAGATAAACTTGAGCCTGGAATATCATGTTGTATCTTCAAGGAAAAAAATCCTGAAAAATCAATGGTAACATGTCAAACAGATAAAAAAGCCAACTTGAAGGGGATGTCATTGGCCAAACCTGGAGTAGCTTAAACATTAAAATAAATATTGATAGTTACAGTTTATAATCCACTGAATAAGAATCCAAGAGTGCAAAACAAATATAAATGAATAAGTACATAAGTAAACAAGCAAATAAATACCTGACTATAATTATGAGGATATGTCAGATAAATCTGTGGAGATAAATTCGACAAAAATATTTTCGCCTATCCACTTAAAAAAGATCAAAGTCAGACAGCATAGTGGCATACACCTGTAATTCCAGAACTCTGAGAAGCTGAGGCACAAGGATCACAAATGCAAGTCCACCTGGGGAAACACAGCATTTTAACAAGATTATGTTTCAAAAACAAATTACAAAAACAGAGCTGAGATGCAGTTTAGTGGAAAGGCCCTGGATTCAAACCCCAAATATAAATATAAATATACCAAATACCAAATATTACCAAATATAAATATCATCATGAAAGGGAAAAGTAAAGAGGAGGAAAAGCAACTGATTTTAAAAAAACTAAAGAGAAATGACAAATATAACATACATAGATGGATGCTGGAATGTTCAGAAGAAAAGTCTACACAAAAGCCATTAATGGAACAAAAATAAGATTCAAATTCAGAATGTGAACTGGTGGTAAAACATACTGATTTTTATCACTACAGTTAGGTTACATAAGAAAAGTCCTACTTCTTAGGACACATGCATTGAAATAGTTTCAGACTGGTCTACAACTAACTGGTACAAAAAAAGAAAAAAGTATGATTGCAAAAAGTAAACAGCTAATAATAAAGGCAGTGAAATGAAATCTGAGTTTTAAAAAAATCTGAAAATTTTGTATACTGCCTTTGGAATTTTTCCATCTGACATCATTTGAAATAATATGTTAATTAATATCATTTTCTTTAAAGGATAATCAAACAAAGAAACTTTTATTCAAGGAAAGAAAATCTTAAATCTGCCCCTGGATTTTCAATGAATCTTTCCTGAAATGTCACTGCTTTCTTGGACCATCAATGCTATAACACTATTAGAGGGAGGAATAAAGGTAGGAAAAAATATTAACTGTATAAGTGGTTAGGAAAAAAATTTTATTCCTTTCAAAAATATTCCTGAATTTTCTATATTACATGTATTTTTAATCATGTAATCAATGTCACTTTCTTTGTTAAATATTAATATACATTTAAGCGCAAAACTTTACCTTCTGCAGAGTTGTTGACTATCTCATAACCATGAGTTCAAGATCATTATACTTTTCATTTCTCGAGAGCAAACCAGGCAAAGAGATATAAAGTCTTGAGTTCATCTTAAACTCTCTAATTCTAAGCTAGCCAAGAACCAAATATTGCAGAAACCTTAGCTCACTTCCATATTGCACCTTTGCTTGACTTTGTTTTGCATCAACATATTTGGGAATATTATATATATAATGAGAGAAATAATAATAGGAAACTCATTTTGTTAATATATTTGTAAGAACCCATTTTCACCCATAGGAAATTAGAAAAATAATGTCCAGATTTTAATCAGAGATTTAAGTATAATAGCTCTCCTGACAGCTGTTCCTCTGCCAACTTCATTCAGTCATACTCAATGGAGTATGAAAACAGCTAAAACTAAATGACTTCCAAATGATGAAATATTTTTTCAAAAAATTAATACTGCTGTTTTATTATTTTTCTCCCTTAGCATATTTATTTAAAACTGCCACTGTAGTAACAATAACCAAGAGATGGTGACTGAAAAAGTAACTCAATACCCAAGTGATAATGACTTCATTAATGAAGTGGCAAGTCTTTAATTGATGTTATTACAGTATATGCTCTTCAATTTCATTTAAAGAGAGGTTTATTTTCACTTTGGATTTTTTATGTGGTTTATTTTAGTTTCTGGCTTAAATTCAACCACTGGCAGCAATTTCACTTTAATTACAGATCCATGAACAATTAGTCTGCAATACTGAGGCCTGGATTAAATTATACTACAAGAGATTTATACTATCCTTGACATCTCTGTGATGGATCATTCCCCAAAACCATTAGTAAGAATCTAATTAACAAGTAGCTATGAAACCTCAGAAAACAAAAAACAAAAAAATCTGTACTTCAGAACCCTACCTGAAAGGCCACATCTTGTGATCACAGAACAAATTCCTAGTTCTTTCATTGACTAAGTTGCTACGATATCTTTTATAAAACTAAGCAAAGTATATGTGCTAAAATTTAAGTCTAACAGGAATAAAATGCAAAATGTTCAAAATAGTGGAGCCAATACAATGAAAAAATTTAATGGACAGAAGTAAAACAGAAAAAAGAAAAATAATTACTATATAGTAATATAAGCAAAAGTAAACAAAAAATGGAAAAAAAACTATGGAGGAAATAGACCCTATAAATAGTCATTCCAGTCAACATAACTTCTAAAATCAACAGCTAAGAGATAAATTCTTATTTGTTTCTTTAATACCAGCAACATGCCATTGAAAAGACATCAAAAATATAGTGATACTGTGTTATGGTTCGGATCTAAAGTGGCCCCAAAGCTTCATGTGTTTTGAAGATAACTGGATTATGAGGGTATTATAGCTGACTTGTTGTTAAGAGGTAGGGTTAGGTCAGAAGAGCTGGGATATTGGAGTCCAGCCCAAAAGTATGTATCCCCTTCCCAGCTTCTCCTTTGAGTCTCTCTGCTCCCTGACTACCATGAGGTGAGCAGTTTTTCTCTGCCAGATCCTTCTATCATGCCTTCCTGCCTTGGGGATCACCAATAAGGAACTAAAAATATGAAACAAAATATACTTGTCCTCCTTTAAACTGAGGTGTCAGGTACTACATTTTAGTGACAAGCACAGTGACTAAGACACACTGCTTTGTTCCAATTATTACTAAATACTTATCTTAAAAGAGATCATATTTATACATCTTGTTGATGCTAATAGGTGTCTAGTTATTTAAATTTTTCCTAGTTCAAGAGAAGAGTTCAAGGAGCTCTGGAGAACAGGCGGCCTACTCTCTGCCCTGGTGAGCAGCTGGGGGCCGGGCAAGCCACTGGCACACCAGAGTGAGAACTATCAGCGACTCCTAAGCTCTGCATCATGTTGGAACTTTGGGCGCTGGGAGAACAGGCGGCCTAATGGCCGCCCTGGTAAGCAGCTGGGGCCCTGCTGGTGTATGGGATAAGAATCAGACATTGATCCATATCCCCCCACATCCACCCCGTTAGCAAGTAGGCACCAGCTGTCTGAGTATTTCTTGGAGGATGAATGTATACAGCGTGACAAGTAAGGGGGATTTCCTTTTACCATCTCTTTGAAATCAAATATTTTTATCTCTGTTTTGCTCAGTTTTGATTAATGTTACTGCTTTGTTCAATGTTCTGTTTTTGAAAGTTCGATATTTCCTTCCATTTTCCTCTGCCTGATTGGGGGAACAGCTAGTGTGAACAAAATGGGCTATACTATTGAGCCCATTGCTTGTGTCCTGGTGACCTGCTCTGTGGTAGTTTTATTGCAGTGCAGTCGCATGGGTTTGTTCTGTCTTGTTCTGCTGTATTTTGCTACCTTCAAAAGAAAAAAAAAAAGTAGATAAGAAAGTAACAAAATACCTCCAAAAATCTCCCAACTCCACCAAAGCTGATCCATGGATCATGGATTAGGAGAAACTCAAACACAAGACAACAGAATTATATAAGGTGATTAAAAGTATATAACAACAACAAAACAAGTCAGTAAGGTACTGAGCAACCTGAAACAGGATATAATTAAGCACATAATGGACTTAAAAAGTAAAAAGAAGAAAAGAAAGTGCTCTAGAGGATATGGCTGCATGTATGTTTAAGTGTGTAGGATTGATAACTATGTTGCTAAGTTATTACTGGATCAATGAACTTCTTTGCAGTCTCACTGTTTGAATGTCCACTTTGTATGCTTTAATTTTGTAACGTTAACAACTAAGTCTAAGAAGACAATATGTAATTTGTCAACTAGTGATTTCTTACTGCTTTTTTTTCTGAAATTCTGTATTGTTTCTATCCCTTTTACTGTTTTGCATTCTTTTCTCTTTAAATAAAATTTAAAAAAAAAAGAAGAGTTCAAATATAATGGATTTTTCCAGAAAATGAGTGGTAGAGAAATAAAATATAATTTATAAACAAATGTTTTATTAAAATTCAAAGCCTGTAGTATTTTTTGTCACTTAACACAGAACTCCTTTTTCCTTAGAATATATCCTCCCAAGGAGGTTTATTAAGATAGGATTTGGTTAAATAGAAAGCATATAATTTTATAGGTGCTATTGTGAAACGTGAAAACAGGTTAAATCTATGTATTAATATATTCAAAAGAGAAGGTCAAATATTTGCATCCAAACACTAGTGACAGAATATAAATACTAGGAGCCTAACCTAATCCAACACTTTTTTCCTGAGATAGGCTTTCACTTAATTACCTGAACTAACAATTGCAAATCTCCTGTCTCAGCCTCACAAGTAACAATGATCACAGGCATGCACCATTACACCCAGGTAATTACATGCCTTTTAAAAGGAACTGTAGTGTTGATATTCAAGCTTTTTTAATAATTATGAGGAAGACAAAATATGACAGGATTGGTATTAACCCACAACACTCAGCAGACTCTGTTACTGAATTTCTGAGAAATCCAGGACAATGAAACCTTAGAATTTTCTCTTGCCTGGAGCTACATATTCTCCCTATGCACTTTCATTGCATTTATTCTATCTTCAGATATGATAAAGACAAGCAAGCAAACATCCAACCAATATCTATACAGCAGCACTACAAATTTTTATGTTGTTGTTGTTATTGAGGATTGAACCCAGGGCCTTTGCATTAAGCTACATGACCGTCTCCTTAAAAAAAAAAATTCCTTGGCACAGGTTCTCTCTAAATCACGCATGCTGAACATGAAATTGCAATCCTCCTGCTTCAGTCTCTCAAAGTATTCAAATTACAGGTATGCAATACCTGCCCAACTACTTACAAATAACTGAAGATGGAATTTCACTCTTACATTAACTCTTTTTCAGGCCACATCATGTTGACCATTCTGAGAGAACATAAGGTAATGCACATTGTGAAAAAAATCAGATCTTCATGGAAATTAGCCATCCTGCTTTCACAGAGCTACTCATAGCACTACTACACAAAAATGAGCATAGAGAGAACTGAAAAATATATCAAACATTCAAATTTCACTGACATTTACAGAACACATCATACAACAATAGCAGAATGCATATTCTTATTATGTACACTTGCAATATTAACCAAGACATATGATATCTAAAGTCATAAATTCCAACAAATCTAAAAGAATGAAATTTGTGAACAAACTAGAAATTAAGCAGAGCATAATATATTTTGTCATAAAGGGGAATAACCATGGGTATGTCAAACTTACATTTAAATTTTAGAGTATTTCTATTAACTTTAATTTTATAAATTTTATTATGTTAAACATGAATTAATAGGAAAAAATATTGCAAAAATAAAGTATTGTATTTTTAATATTTATTGAGTTTGTAAGAAAGCATCAAAATTTTCAAGATTGAAAACAAAAATAATTTTCTAAATGAACTACAATAAAAATACCAACAACACTCTACATAATAAAATAATCTTTACTTCAATTATCACACCTAAGGCAGTCTTCACACATCCCAACAGCACATTACATATATACATATCACTTATACTGACAGCATAGTGTTTTGTTTCCCCGGCCTTTTTGTGGGACACACTTGACATCTCACTGATCTTGCTGTTCTGTCAGGAGGTTCTTATTATATCATGCAATGTGCAGTTAACAGGAATATAAAATATCAATCAAATAAAGTATTAAATGCTTAATATGTATTGTGCATTTGGAATAAATATTTTGACAACAGATATATACTTGCTTATAGAAACTAACAGATAACATCAGAAATAAATTCCTATATGAGCAACAGTGAAATACCAACAGAAGTCTACAAAAAAACTTTACTTCAATTGTCAAAACTACATAATAAGAAAATGTCAATAAATGACCAAACATTTAATGAGTTCTTAAAAAGGATGTCAACATTTTTCATATCTGTGTACATGCTTATAAAATCTAAAATATCAGAAATAAATGCTTGCAATGATAATATCAATAGAAAACTAAAAACTAAACAATATCAATAGAACACTAAAAACTAAATAATATCTACTTTGATTATCACACCTAAATAATAAGAAAATAAGGTGTCAATAAAATATCAAATGTGTAAAATAGACATCAATATTTTCACATCACCAGAGTACTTGCTTACAAAACGTAAAAGACAACATTAGAAATAAAAATCTATGTGAGCTACAATGTAAACACAAAAGTCTCCCACAAAAATAATCTTTGCTTCAACTGTCAATGCAAGGCGGCATTTTTCACACATGACAACTGCATCTTCCATGCACATGTTTTGCTTACAATGACAGCACATGTACCTAGCTGTCCTTTCATATGTGGCAGATCATTCTTCTCACCTTTCTTCTCCTCCTGTTTTGTTAGGAGCTACCTACTATGTTATACAACGTATTCTTAGCAGGAAAACAAGTTATCAATATAATAAAATATTAAACGTGTAATAAGTGCTTAGAATAGACATTGACATTTTATATCAGCTGTTTACTTGCTTACAAAACCTGGAAGATGACATCAGAAATAAAAACCTATGTGACATGGGAAGAAGAAAAGATGGCTGATCAGTGAGCAACAAAATACAAAGCCTCCTGAGAGAAACAACTCATATGCAAGAATAAAACACCCTGGACAGACCCAGACAGAGGGAGATGGATCCTCTTGACACAGAACAAAATTAAAATGTAAAAAAGCTCATCAAATACTTTGGGACTACAACTGAAACAGCTAAAATTACAGGACACAGTGTTTTCACGGTGATCAGACAAGTTTGCACCACCTTGAATCCACGCCGGCAGGAAGAGCCACCCAAACTCGTGCCCACTGCCACTCACAGGAAGCACAGCAGCACTGAAGTTGGGGGTTGGTGAGCCCAACGGAGAGCAGTGCCAGCAAAGGGAACTTCATTAACCCATGGTCAGTGCTGGGAATAAGACCCCCACACACACCAGGAATGGCACAACCAAATGGGCGACATGTTGGAATCGGGCAGGAGGAGCCTGAACTGGGAGCGACAGTGACTTCAGTTGGTTGCTCCATCCCCAGAGTAGATTCATGGGATTTGCTTGGACTGGGCCGTGCCCTTGGCCAGGACCCAGTGAGCCGTCCCAAATTGATTCCCTGCACCTAGCACACACTAATCAGGTGAAGGCACCTGAAGTTTGGCTGGCCCGGTGGGGAGGGGCAGGCATAAACAGCCTGCTTACACCTCAGTGACAAGAGCAGGGAGGAGAGGGCGGAGTCCCCTCGCCAGCATGCTTCAGAGGAAACATGGCCAACAGGAAAGGGAGCTGGGACCTGCACTGTAACCTGTGTGGAGGAAGCCAGGGCCATGACAGGAGGGACAGGCAGGAGGAGGCCCCCAGCCCAGAACCCTGAGAGCCCTGATCCAAGAGAAGGAAAAACAAGGGAGACTGAGGACGGCAAACACACATCAGACACGGCTTCAATGGATATTAAGAGATATCTTTGGGACCTTGTACATGATCTCAAAAGTGAAATATTAAATCAGGTAAAGCAGGATATAAGTAGAGTAATAAAAGAAATGCTCCCAGGCAGCATCTCTCAGGATGATACAGATAGAAGAAGGAACACAAAAAAAGAAGAGAAACATTTGATAAAGAATATAAAGAAAATATAGAATACATGAAGTACATTCAAAGAGACTAGCAGGAAATTAAAAACTCCACTGAAAGCTGGCTAAACTCCTTAAAAGAAACTAAGGATAGACTATCAAAACTTGAAGACAAGTTTGCAGTGTGAGATCATGAATGGAAAGATCTCTTAAGAACAAGGAAAGAGGCAGTAACAACACAAAGGCTAGAAGATGACAAGAGAATCTACAATTTAAGAATAAGAAATGTGAACGAAGAAGCAGGAATACATGCAGGCAAATTACAAAGGCTATTCATGGAAATAATGAAGGAAAACTTCCCAAGCATGGGAAAAGAAAATGACATTCGGGTACGTGAGGCATATCGAACTCCAGCCACCTACAACCAAAACAGAGCTACACCCAGACATATAATAATCAAGATACCAGAAATTCAATATAAAAACAGAATATTAAAAGCCGTCAGAGAAAAGAAACAGATTACCTATAAAGGTAAGCCCATCAGAATCACAGCTGACTTCTTGACACAGACCATCAGATAAGAAGAGCTTGGAGTGAAGTATTCCAAGCCCTGAAAGAAAATAACCTCTAGCCCAGATTGATGTACCCTGCAAAACTGTCACTAGAAATTAATGGAGAAACGAGATGCTTCCATAAAAAAGAGGAAGTGGGCGAGTTTGTGACCACCAATCCAACCCTACAGAGAATACTGAAGGACATTCTAGAGAGAGGAAAAAAAAAAAAGTACCAGGATTTTAGGAATAGTGGCAGAAAGGCCTCAATGAGTGGGGCAGGCAGTAGAATGAAGGAGAAAAATAGACAAACAAAGGCAGAAAAATAGCATAGCAGAAATGAGGCAGAGAAGGATAATTAGAATCTCTAATATATTGTTAATAGTGCACCAGGATTTAAAACGCACATTACTCACACTACTCTGCTTAGATGTATTATATTCTGTTCCAGTCATTCTATCTGTACTAGATTTGAGGGCACAGACAGTAATCCTGAAAATAACACGATATAGTATGGTAATCATCCTTAATTTCCTATTAACTTAATCTAAAGCTCTGTAAAACCTACACTGTTTTACCATGACTGATTGTAATCGAATCTGTTTGTTGGGTCGCTGTTTTGTATTGATAGATTTTATTCAAAGCTGTTATGATTGACAGTATCAAGTCTGAGAGTATAGGCAACTGTACTTAAGATGACAAGATCCACTAGAATATCCACTCTGGTTTGATTATTACCTGCCTTTGAAATTTTATACTGTCTACAATGTTTTATTTTACTAATATTGTTATTTACTGCTATACTCAACTATACTGCTATATTCAATTATGTCTTATGACATAGACATTCTACTGAAGATAATAAGAAACAACACAGTAATCACTGTAGATCACCGTGTACTGTGGTTTTATACAACTTTTTGGTTTCCTCTGCTCTAAATGATCTCTTTTTGGTTTCATGTTTTTATAGGAGTTTGTTTTGTTTTGTCTTGCTAAGTTTTTTTTCCCTCTAATACAGAAAGGATAGAAATACATGCAGAGATTCATGCATGCGTAGCTGTTTACACTCTCACTGTTTGACTATCTACTTTGTATGCTTTAATTTTGTAACTTGAACAACTATTTCTAAGAGGTCAATATGTAATTTATTAACTAGTGATTTCTTATTGTTTATCTTTTTTGGGGGGAATTCTATATTATCTCTTCCCTTTACATACTTTTGTTTATATTTAAATAAAAAAATTCTTTAAAAAAATCTATGTGAACTACAATGAAAATACCAATAGAACTCCACAACAAAAATAATCTTTCTTTAACAATCACACTCAAGGCAGTCTTCACACATGACAACTGCATTTTCCACACATAAGTATTACTGACACTGATACCACATATGTTTTGTTTCCTTGTCCTTTCTTGTAGGGCACAGTCGAATCTTTCAGTTTTTCCTGTTGTCTTAGGAAGTCTTTGGGATGTTGTGCCTGCCTGTTCCCTGTCAGCTCACCAGTGTGCCCCTCCATTTTTTGCATAGTTCCCTGAGCAGAAACTGTTTTTCCTCTGCTCTAAATGATCTCTTATGAGTTCCAGTCCCAATATTCTAAGAAAATTTCTCCATGTATTTTTCGCTTGTTATTTTCTTTGTAAACTACACAACACATGTTTCAGATCAAGTAAACACAATCACTGGCCAATGCTTTGTGTTTCAAGGAACATCATAGTTGCTGCATAATTCATCAACAACATCTACTCCACATTCGGCTTTTGTATAAAGTGTCTATCTCAGGGATACACTTTGTTGAGGTTTCCCTACCAATCTTTCCATCATTGTGCAGTGTTGACATCAACAGTACCAGTTTGCTTTTCTTTTCCATATATAAGGCCAATGTTATATCTTTCTGAAATCCAAAGATTACTATGCAAGTCTCTGTTATAAAATTCCAAACTGGAATTCCATTTGGAATTTCTTTTGTTCCTCTATACAGCTCCTATGCTGGTCAACTTGTGCTCTATTAGAAAATGTAACATCAGTAGGAAACTGTGAAACTAACTGTGGAATGTCACAGTTCAATTAGTTTGGGAGAGGAGCAAAAAGTTTTTGAAACATCATTTTGTTTATTACTATATGAATAAGAACCTAATGGCTGAGTTCCAAGATAAATTTCCAAACTGAAAGCATAGTTAAGTCTTCTTATCTACAAGGGCATACATTTTTATGCCATACTTTGATCCATCATTTTTCCGTCTTTTATATTCCTTCAATTACTATAAGAAATTCCTGCTAAATACAGCACACTTACAAATGCTTGCAGTTCAGCAAGTGAGATGCCATAAAAATACATTTTGAATGACTACTGGTCAATACAGAACATTTTACTTGTATTTTAGCCTTTCTGTACTTCACAGCATCTTGTAACATTTCATCTGCTACACTTTCCAACACTGAGTGGCAGTGGTGGCATTCTGTCCAATAAGCTTCCCCTCTGCTAATAAGACCATCAATATATTTTCAGACCTAGTTCTAACACTGAATCATTCCATTTGGTTGCATGACCCATTTTGCAACATTTCAACTAGTCAAATATGTACTCACATTGTTGTTTTCTTTAGCATCTGAATCAAGACAGTCTGCCTGTCTTGTGCCTGTGTCAGTTGATTCTTGTTCCATTTCACTGTAATGGGAACTCTGGCTACATCAAAGTCAGCATCACTATAGACTCACACCACTCTTCTGTTATGAAGACATGTATTTTACCATAATACATTATCTTCATCATCCATGCATGTATAATCTGATGATTCACTTTTGATCTCTTCCAAAACTTGCAAATATGCTTTTTCACATGTCATTGTACTGACCTGGGATGCTTTCACCAGAAAAATCAAAGAAAACTTTTTTAAAAAACAAATTATAAAGTGGTGTGGGTGTATTATACCCAGCGTGATGCCCAGGTAAACATAAGTAAAAGTTGTTGGATGGAGCATCACTTGGGTGTAAATACTGGTTTGACACTTTTGTGCAAATGCATACAGCTTGCCTTTCAATGTACCAAGTTGGTAAACACAAAGATTGCTCCTTGTACCCTCTCAGCACAATTACTGAGATGCATAGCCAGCAACTATTACACTAAAGTAAAAATCTACATTAGAAATATAAGGGATAATTGTGGAACCAACTGTTACACTCCATAGACTTAGTAAAATCATCCTAGTAAAACCATCCCAACATAACTATGAAAAAATGTTTTAAGATCCACATTGAATTAAAGTTTGTCTCAAAAGGCCATGTTCCATAATTATTGAGTGTCAAAGCCTAAGTTATATTCAGGATTAATTATTGAACTCAAAATCTACAGTTTCTACTGTGCTAGCTATCAACAAAAAGAACTTCTGATTCAGCAGTCTCCAAACTTTTTGATGACACATTCCCATTACATTTTTTTCAGTAAACTTATAGCCCAAATGCATGCATTTTTGTTTTCACTCGTGAAAAAAAAAAGCCTACCATGTGAGTTAATACACTTGAAAAGTTTCTTATCTAAATAAAATTTAGTACAGTGAAGATACTGGTCCAGCTTCAGTTTTCCTCATGTGAATAGCCAGTTGGTCTAGCTCTATTTGTTAAAAAGCCTACCTTTCTTCCCATGTATGTTTTTGGCCCCTTGATCAGATAGTTCAATGAGCCTGGTGTTGTTTCTGCATCATTTATTTTGTTCCACTGATTCACATATTTGTTTTCATACCAGTACCAAGCTGTTTTTAATCACTGTTGCTCTGTAGTATCATCTGAAGTAAAGTACTGTCATGCCTCCTTCTTTGTTCTAGTTGCCTAAGATTGCACTTATTACTCTGAGTCTCTTGAGGGTCCATACGAATTTTAGGATTCTTTTCTCTAGTTCTATGAGGAATGTTGCAGGTATTTCAACTGGAATTGTTTTACATCTATATATTAATTTTGTAATTATGACCATCTTGACAATATTGGTTCTGGAACAGAGGATATCTTTCCATTTTCTGATGTCCTCATCAATCTCCTGTTTCTAAGTACTGTAGCTTTCATTGTAAAGGTCTTTCTCTTCTATGGGTAAGTTAATTTCTAGGAATTTAATTTTTCTTGATGGTACTATAAATGGCACTGTTTTCTTAATTTTTCTCTCAATGAGTTTATTATTAGTATACAGATATGCTATTAAATTTTCTGTATTGATTCTGTAACCAGATACATTGCTGAACTTGATTATTAATTCTAGAAGTGTTTTTCTGGGATTTTTGGAAGTCTATGTTGAAGATCATGTGATCTCAAAATAATCATTTGACTTCTTCCTTTTTAATACCTTTCATATATCTATATATATATCTACATTTATATGTATATCCTTTTTCTTTTTCTTGCCCAATTACTCAAGTTAATGTTTCAAGGTCAAAAACCTAAATCTTAAAATAAAAACAACTGACAGATAAAGTAGAAAAAACTCTTGAAGTCATGGATGCAGACAAGCACTTTCTGAACAGAATTCCAACTGCACAAGAAATAACAGCAAGGATCAATAGGATTTTATAAAATTAAAAAGTTTCTGTATAACAAAGAATACCATCAACAGAATGAAAAGATAATCTCCATTATGGAGAAAACTTTTGCCAGCTATTCCTCTGACAGAGGACTAGTACATAGAATATAAACAACTCAAAAATGTATAACCCTCAAAATAAAAGACACAATCAAAAACTGAGCAAGTGAAATGAATGGGCTCTACTTGGGAGAAGTACAAAGGGCAAATAAACATGAAAAAATGTTCAACATTTCCAGTCACTAGAGAACTGCAAAGTAAAACAACACTGAGATTTATGCCTTATGCCAGAAAGAATGGCAAACATCAAGAAATCAATGAAAAGAAAACTCTTCTATATTATTGGTAAGAATATAAATTAGCACAATCATTATAAAAATCAATATGGAGATTTCTCCAAAAACTAAAACTAGAAATTCCAATTGATCCAGCTCTTTCTCTTCTAGGTATTCCTCCAAAACAGTTAAGGATATCCTATTATAGCAATGCATGCAAAGTTATCCACATCACTTGCAATTTCCAAACAATGGCATGGAACTGTTTTTAATTTATGAAATTTGAAATATCTTTTCCTGATGTGAGAACTCAGTGATATTAATTGGCCTTTTATGACTGCTTTAATTGTATCCTATAAGTTTTGGTATATTGTATTGGCATTATCATTCAATTGTAGATACTACTTAATTTGTTCTTTAATTTCATCTGTGCTCTAAACATGGTCTAGTTTTAATCTTTTGCATATAAAAGCCAGTTTTTCCACCACCATTTATTAAAGGGGCTATCTTTCTTCAAGTGAATATGTTTGGCCCTTTGTCAAAGATAAGGGGGCAGAGTGTATTTGGAGTTGTGTCTGTATTATCTAATTTGTTCCACTGATCCTCAGATCTGTTTTTTTGTTTTGTTTTGCCAATACCATGCTGATTTTATCACAGTAGCAAGGGAGTATAATTCCAAGTCAGAGATTATGATGCTTCCTGCCTTGCCTTTTTTGTCCAGGATTGCCTTTGCTATTCTAAGTCTCCTCTCATTCCAAATGAGTTTTAGAAATGCTTTCTGCAGATCTGTGAGGCATGCTAATGGAATTTTGATTGGGATTGCATTGAATCTGTGTAACAGTTTTGTAATATGGCGATTTTTACAATGTTAGTTCTTTCTATGCATGAGCAAGGGCTATCTCTCCATTTTCTGATACTCTCTTTGATCTCATTTTTCAAAGTACTGAAATTTTCAATGTATAGATCCTTTACTTCCTTTGTTAGATTGATTCCTAAGTATTTCAGTGTTTTAGGTGTTATTGCAAAGAGTGTTATTTCCCTAATTTCTCTCTCAATTTGGTTGTGTGTGTGTGTGTGTGTGTGTGTGTATGTGCAGGAATGATACTGATTTTGGAGTATTGACTTTGTATCCAGCTATGATACTGAATTTATTAAATCTAGAAGTCTTCTAGTAGAGTTTTTGTAGAACTCCATGTCATTTGCAAATAATGATAAGTTAATTTCTTCCTTTCCTCCTTATTCCTTTTATTTCTCTCTCTTGTGTAACTGCTCTGGCTAATGTTTCCAGAACCATATTAGAAAGATCTTATTTATACATACTCTTATTTCTTTCCAAAGAAAAGTTCAACACTAAAAATAGAGAAATTAAGAGACAAGCCAACTACTGCAAGTCTAATTCAGACTTAAAATTTGCCAGATTGGGATTTTAAAATATTTTTCTTCAAAATCTAGAAATGCAGATTCCTGGGCAAGGCAACCAGGATCCACCTCTAACCTCCCCTGGTATACACAGACTGAGACTGACTGAAGAAAGAAGTTCTAAAAGAAAGAAATCACTTAAGAATGGGTGTGGTGACCCTCAGAATTCACACAGGTCAGTTAAGTTTAATGAGTTAAAAACTAAAGTGTGGAGCTCAAAGACTGAAGAAGGCTGGCATAGAAGATGACACAGCTTACATGTGACACAGAAAAGTACCTCCATCACAGAATATTTACTGTTTTAAATGGTACATATAAATAAATACTATTTGGGGCTTTTTTTCTTAAACATTTCAATCATTTAACTTCAAAGTGAAGTTGGTCCTTAATTCGCTTTTTGCTTTTGATAATTCTGACTATTTAGAATCATCTTACAAGGTATATAAAACACACTGTAAATGGTAAGCCATGTTACTGTGTATTTTACTAGAAAAGACAGGGTTCATAGTGCCACTTCCCAAGCTGAATGATCAGGGAGGCAGTGTTAGAAAATATAGTAAACTCCCTACCAAAGGACAGGGTCTGGGAAAAGAAGGAAACAACAGACCCTCCTGTTGTCCTCTATAGTTACTGGAAAAAGGAAAGCACAATATAAACTGAGGAAAACAATGAAATAGCTATTTAGAAGAAATTACAAGTCTTCTGACTTGTTGTATTGTGATATTTTTCATTTACAGTTTTCCACCCATGGCCCCTTGCTTGAAGCCTTTTAGGTGTCTAGAGCCTTTTCACAGGGAAAGTAAAATGTACACCGGTCCAATTCTTCCTTGTCATCCCTCTCTGCTAAAAGATATTTCACAGAACAGCAAATGACTGTTAGATCTGTGACCTGAAAAATTTGGAACCATGTTTTATTTCAAGACTTATTTACTCTCCCAGCAGAGTTCCTATTACAACCTCTATGAGGAGGCTAGTTGTCACTGAAGTTGCAATTTAAGTAATAAATGTTCCTGGCTGTTATTTTTCTTTTTGTACTATTACTTCATTTCTTGTACATACTATAATTTTATGGTTCCCCTGCAGTAGGGAATTATTTGTCATGCAGTAATTACCTTCAGTATTCTATTTATTGTTCATATTGGCACTGCTTAATACAGCGATGATTAAATTAATTTACCTACAGCTTTACTTTCATACTAAGCATCTAATTTCCTCTTACAAGAGTCTTAGGCATGATATGTATTATTTGTGCTATTAAGTTCTACCCATTTTGAGCCTTAAACTATGATTCTGGATTAGCATTACTGACAGTCATGCTGGCTCAGGCACAAATTCTATAAATAAGTCAAAAGCTCAGTTGTCAAAAAGACAAGATTGATATCTACCACTACATTTTCAACAACTGATTATCCATTCATTTTATTAAAAAAGCTTTTCTGGACATCAGAAAAATATAACAGCCCCTTCCCTCTGAGAGTGTAGCTATTGAGAGGCAACAGCATAGAAACTCTTAAAAGTATGTTGTAATCATTAAGGAGATATAAATGAAACATGAACAAAGTACAGAGAGAATGATTCTTTCACAGAGCAGCAGGAATCAGTAGCTATCATAAGCAGCAGCCAGAGAAGTATTAATTTTTCTAAACTGGGTAACTTTTGGCTTAAAATAGGATTCTCATTCCATGTCTATCCTTTGCCCTTCCATAGCCTGTTGTTCTCTTCACTACTTGACACATCCTAGAAGTGAGCTGCTAATTACAGTCAGGATAAAATCAGTTTAAGATAAGGACATCTGTGATGTAAATACAGTACACAACTACTTTTCTCAGCATCAAAAATACTTTCGGGGGGGGTTGTAAGTCACATTTTCTATCTAGTTCAAAACAGGTTACCACAAACCTTCCACAATAACCTTCTGTGAATGTGCCTTTTAATGTTCACCAAGGGAAATTTCTGTCTTCTATAATGAGCCTGATTCAGCCACCCTCAAACTGAAATGCTCTCACTCTTTGGGCTTCTATTGAAAATGAAGAACTTTTGGGAAATACAACATTTCCTTACATGGATCTTGTCTCTCCATCCCATACATCATTGTGCAGTGAGCACAAAACCTCTGCCAGCCTGACTCTTTCATGATTGTGGCTCCACAAATCCTGCAGCTATGGATATGGCTGTACACCTTGTGCACACCTCCCATTACTCTCTATGCCTACTGAAGAAAGTGGCTCTTTAAACCTCAAGTACTTAACATGGAGGGCAAGACATAGAACTCAATTATATATGCAGAATTTCCTTTCTTCCTCTTTTATAATACTGGAAAATCAAGTAGACATATTCACATATGCTTCCCAATAGCACCATGCAAATCTTACTCCAGAGAGGGCATTAATCTCTCCTTTAGAGAAAACCTAAGTAGTTCTATGTAGTGTTCAATGTTTGTTGCCACTGAGAATATGTAGTATGAAAACATGCTTCCCAGAGCAGCCTGATAACCCACATAGTCAGGACATATTCATTCCTACTTTTACTATTTTTAATACAGATTCAGCAGGCTAATATCTTGTGTAGATTTTCTATATCTCTGTTCATTGGCCTGTAATGAATTGCTCTATAACAGTTGACCAAAAAAATCAAATTTTATAGTACATCCTTCTTTCTCCCATCAAAGTTTTCTAGCAACAGGTAAACATCATAATTAAGGCAGGTATTTATGAGTCTTAGTTGTGTAACAGAATACCAAATATCAAGTTATTCATGGAAAGCACAGACATTTATTTCTCATGTTTCTAGCTGAGAAGTCGAAAGTCAAGGCACCAACTGGTTTGTCTGCTGAGAGATGCATGCTAGAAGCAGGCAGTTTCTGTGATATGGCATGTAAAAAATGAAGACAAACTAACTGAGATCTCTTTTGAAAGTCTCAATGAAGGGAGGGCTTTTGTGGCCTCATCAATCCTACACATACTGTCTCTTCATACTATCACATTAGCAAAGCTGGAATTTAGGAGACACATTCCAACCTCAGCAGCAAATGATAAGTCCAGAAGAATTAAAAACAAATCTAGAGACAATTATGAGCCACCTAAGAACACAAGTTCTCTCAAGGAATGACAGACACTGAAACCCTCCACACAGTGCCTAAGAAACCCAAGTTCTTCTTCAGAATGCATCTAGAAGGGAAAATGAGACACATAATAAAATGTGGAGGCTTTCAGAAGCAGAAGTATTAGATCTCAGGAGAATAAAACAAAGTACATGGATGGGGAAAAGCACAGGAAAAAAAAAAAAACAGTCAACAGTCTTCCAGAACTGAGGGGAGAAAACAATGACTAAAGAGCTCATCTGATTTAAAGAGTTTTTGTTTAATGATAGAAAAGAAGAAACCAAAGCAAAAAAATAAAGAAGAAGAAAAAATAAGTATAGTAAACAGAAAATACAATATTAGATGGTAAAAATAGGACTGGTAAAACAGTAACCCTAACCAAGGTGAATGTATAAAATTAAATGCCAAAAGACACATTCTAACATCACGTTTTAAAAACTGTAACTCAAGCAGTCAACATAAATGTCATAGAAGGATTAAATAGAAGAAAGCTAGCAGACCAATTTCACTATCAGACACAAAAGAACTTAAACCCAAAACATAAAGAACACAGGGAATCTGTGTAGTTGTAAAGGAAATGATGTACAATGAAAATACAACATGGAGCATCTAAGCACAGGACTACAAAATGCATAAACAAGTAACATATGCTGACATACACAGATAAATCAACTATTTTCATTCGATAATTTAACATATTCTCCACATAAACTGAGAGAAATCTAGATAAATGTTTACTATATTATATATAATATTAAGGTACCATATTCAGAAATGGAGAATAAAAATATCTCAGTTATTAATAATGTATCATAGATTTGTTTCTTTAGAACTTTAAAAGCACAGATTTTTCTTTTTAAACACTCATGATATTTTTATAGAACTTGATCATTCAAATACGAAAATGGAAGTCCCAAAATACTATTAAATATCAATCAGATTTTATGGTCTTATTTTTTATTTTATTTATGGTTTATTTCAATAATGATAGAATTAAATAATAGATAACTAGAAGAGACCTCACATATCTCCTTATTAACACACACACACACAAAAATCATAGTATAATGATTTAAAGTAGAAAGAGTAGAAAAGAAACTACAAAATCTTTAAGGCACAATGAGAATGGAAGATCTCATGCCAAAATTTATGGGATTTGGCTAAAATATTAATAGTGAAAACTTCTGAGTTTAAATGCATTTTACAGAAATAATAAAAATTTGCTAATAACATAACTAAATAGATTACGTAGGGCAAAACTAAGAGAATAAATCCTGAAATAAGAATACAAAAAATGAAAATATAGGCAGAAATCAGTGAAACAGAATAAAACCAATCACTGGAATTGAGTAATAAACTACCCCACCAAGTTGTTTTAAAAAAATCCTGTTACTGAAGAATACTGTTATTCAAGATATCAAGGTAAAATGGTGTCCGGAAGACTTTGAAGACAACTGTCACTTACACAGATTCCCTCCTTCCTGGACTCTGAAACCATATCCAAAAAAGTCCAGATACCAAAAGGATATTATTAAATTTTCAGAATGGATAATCCTACACCAGGCATTTCAAAAAGTACATCCCAGTAAGGCTGGGTACGATGAGTTCTGGTAAGTGGTTTAAGCATCACAGTATTGGTCTTGGACAAGTGTGGGCCTGCTGTGCCATCCATCACAGACAACTGACCAAGATGAGATATGGAAGTGGATGATATTATCACATTTATCTTTGATCTAGATTCCTTAGAAGAAGTTTTGGACATCAAACTTGTCAACTCCAAATTCATCACTCACACTGTACATAGTATTAACAGGCAGGGAGTTATTATCTTTGATGGAAAGTCAAAAGAACTTCCTCACTGGGTACTGCCAGCTACGAAGCTTTACGAAATAGGTTCAACTGGTCAGATTTGAAGTAGCCTATGTATTTGAGATGTTTAAAAGACATGTTTAAAACAACAACAAATTATTACAGTCATTTCAAAGAGTCATTGCCTATGGTTCATTTACATTTCATCTTTTGCTGCTTTACTCAGTGTACTGGGTTTTTTACAGAAAGAGAAAATGACAGTTGAAACATTTCAGATTTGTTGCCTCCTCCTTTCTCCTGAAAATAAAAGCAAGTTACATTTGTTAATGATGATGGCAAAGATATGCCAATGTGTGATGATTTTGGCACCCAGACATTGATGGTTCAGACATTTTCCAATTCCATCTTGTGTTCAAAGGATGAAGCAAGATTTCAATGGGTTATTAGATGCTAGACTGGTAATGTTCCTGATGGACAATTACCAAGAGATTCTGAACATGCTTTTGTCCTTTCAGACCTCTATAGAGAAGCATGTGGTTAACCCATGCAAAGTCCAGGAGCTGATATGGCTATTATTTTATCTGCACCTTCATTTTTCCTCAAAGTAGTCCTTAAGAATTTAAATATCAAAGAATGTATGGCTCTCAAGAACCTCTGCCAGCATTGTTGAAGAAAGTTATAACAGATGTTAAATCCTCCAGCAAAGAAGGAAAAAACTGAAGCAGTTTCAGAAATCCTATCCAAAAGTCTACTGAGAACAATTTCCTACAACAGAAAGTGAAGTACTTCTGTTCTCTAACACACACAAATCCAAACCCACACCCAAACCACAGCTGTTCACAAGGGCACTCTTTCCACACATTTCAAAGAACTAAAAGTTTTCAGATGTTAGGCTTCTACACCAACAGAACTTAGAGACTTCTGTGGTGGTTATTGTTTTGAATTAATGGCATTCAAATATAGACAGCTGAAATAAAGATAACGATTATCTAACTTAAAATATTGAGACATTGTCAGTATTTTTATGACTCTGATTTTCCAGGTTGAACAAACCAATCCTAAATCAAATTTATAGTGGTAATGTTAACAAGTTTGAAACTGCTTTAAAAATCTAATGGTAAAATATTTTAAACGTTTGTATTTGTTGTTTTTTATGGTGTTTATAAAATAGTCTATTCTAGTTATTGATGTTTTTTGTTATAGTCAAGTCTTAAGACTAGTATAAGTACCTTAGTAAGTGTAAGTATCCAGAAAGACAGTAGGTACTCTTACTGTGACACTATTGACTTAATAATCAATTGTGATTTCTCCTGTATAAATTCCATTTTTCACTGCTATGCAACAATTCTTAATGTCCAATATTTTGACAACCATGTCTTTTATTACAGATTAAAAGTTGCTATGACAGATTTTAATAAAGCTGATTTCCTTATCTGTAAGAGCATTTACCTTTAAGTATAGTAGATTTTCTGCACTTAATACAGCAAAAGGTAAAATTACAAACTTGGAAAAGAAAAAAGGTTGAACTAAATTCTTTGGGTTCCTTTTTAAATTTATGTCTAAGTTGAATCTTTGTAAATCTTGTGAAAAATATAAATGGCTTAAGAAAATGTTAAAATTTTAAAGGATATCTTAAATTCCCTGAATGGATAGAAACAGAAAATGTTTCTGGAAAGGATGAGTCTACATTATTCAGGTCAATATTCTCTGAAATTACTTTAAAAATTCAAAGAATTTCCCATAAATAATTTGAGAAAGCTACAATTCTAATTCTAAAAACTATGTTAAAAGAGGAAAATTAATATACATTATTTGAAGAAAATAAAGCACAAACCAGAAAATGTTTATTATGCCAGATATTATAATTAATAACACCACAGCAATTAAAGGCAGGAAAAAAACTAGTGAAAAGAAATTAAGAAGTGAAGTAAAAAAAAAAAACAATGCATATTATTTGTCTCTCACACACATACCTAACACATAGGGAAGAGGAAAATCACAGAGAAGGTCTCTGGTCAGTACAGGTGTCAGAAATCAGGCCTGGGGAAATTGTTATGATTCTGTAATTAGAATATCCAGGTAAATAAGAAAGAAAAAGCCAACATGCACTCCATAAAACAGATACCCTTCATGTATGAAAGTCTTATAATGCTCTAAAAGAAAGAAGCATCATGCATAATCCCACATATTATACCCCAAAGAAAACCAAATATATAATGTATCCACAGCTACTATATCCTTCATTTTACCATTTCCCTATGATCTTGCAAGAACATGCTTGAGTTGGCCGTGAAAACGTCAATTGGATACCACATGAAATACTCTGTAATGAATCTGTAAAAGTAAAATCCAGGCTGTACTTTATGTTCTTTTGTGTGCTTCAAATTGTTATGAGGGTGTCACCTATTTCTAGTTTAAGTAAAATCCTAGCAGTAGTCACATTTCATCCATTTTTATATCAATATATAACATATAAGACACTTTTTGTTTCTTAACTAAGTTGAGAATCTGAAAGAAAATAATATTTCAACTGTTGCTTTTGGTCAAAGCTCTAATCAAACTTGGTATGATGTCAACTTTATTCTATGGGTAAAATGTCCTTGTCAGTACAAAAGAAATATATGGGACATTAAATAAAAACTGGTAGATATGATTTTTTTCCTTTAAAGTATGAGTCATTCCACATTTGTTTCTAAATAGAACATCTGGATATATTAAATACCATTTCAGTACAAACCTGTCAAAACTTTTAGCTGTTATTTTACTTCCTCATTTCTCTCTGTTACAACAGATGTCTAACAAATTGATTTGAAATACTTATGAGTCCAAAATTTAGGCAGGGTTAGAAAAAGTAAGCTTCTCTAAGAAAAAGAATATTAAACACTTGTATTGAGAAGACCAAAAACATCCATTATTTTCACCCTGAAAATAATATGATATGCAGTTTTTAAGTATATGTTTGTAATACATGAAATTTACATTCATCTTGAGTAGGCATATATGCATAATACAATTAGTATTTTGTTAACCCCTTCCACACCTCTCATCCTGTTTATGCTAAATCCTCTTTCCTCATTTTCATTCTTATTATTTTTAGGTCATACTTACGGCATATAATGTCTACATTCATTGAGATTATCAGGATCCTCTATGTGGGATATTTAACTCTCATTCTTCCCTTTCCCCTTCTCCTCTCCCCATCTTTAGACTCATATATTCTACCTATTTGCAAAAGATGTGTCTTGTTTCCTTCTATTCATTGTTCACTACGCACTTTTCTTATATTTTGTCCTAATCAAATAAGAAATACACTATGGTATTTAAGCCTTTGAGTCAGATTTATTTCACTCAACATTGTATTTTCCGGTGCATTCAGTTTTCAACAAGTGTCTCAAATTTGATTTTCTTTATAGACAAGTAATATCCCATTATGCATCCATCGACTCCACATTATGCATAGACTCCACATTGTCTTCATCAATTCATCTATAGCTGGATATATAGAGTACTTCCACCATTTAGCTATTATGAATTGTGCTGCTATAAACATGTATATATTGCCTGAAGTATGATGTCTTTAGTTCTTTGGGGAAGATATCTATAAAGGGAGTAACTGGATCATAAGGAGTTTTCTAATTTTACTTCTTTGAAAAATCTTTATACTGATTTCCACAGTGGTTGTACCAGTTTCTATTCCCACCAATAATGTAAGAGATAATGTCTGTTTTCATTGCAGTCATGCCACCAGTTGTTATTTTTTGGCTTCTTGGTGATTGACATTCTTTGTGATATAATATGGAAACATAGAATTAATGTATGTTTCTGAAATGGCCAGAGATAATGAACATTTTTTTCACATATCTGCTGGTCATCTGTATTTAGAAGTGTCTGTTCATTTCATTTACCCATTTATTCAATGAATCTTTTATTTTAATCTTTTTATTTATTCTTAGATACTAGTCCTCTACCTAAAGAGTTCATAATTGGTGTATACAAATGCTATTGGTTTTTATTCTGATTTTGTACCCTGCTACATTGCTGGAGTTGGTTAATAATTCTAAGAATTTTCTGGTAGAATTCTTTGGATCTTCTATGAACTATTATATCATCTGCAAATAATGATTATTTGATTTCTTCTTTTTCTATAATAGCCTTTTCCTTTCTCTTGGTAACTGTTTTGGCTAATGTTTCAAGTACTATGTTGGATAGAAATTGTAATATCCTTGTCTTATTCCTGATTTTAGAATGATTCCAGTCTTTCCTCCATTTAATGTGATGTTGATATTAGTTTGCCATAAACTGTTTTTAACAAATTCAGTTATATATCTATTTTCTTCGTGATTCTTATTATCATGATGAAGTGTAGCATTTTGCCAAAAAAATTTTTGTTTCTATTGGTATGATCATGTTTTTTTCTTCTTGCTTTTATGTGATATATTACGTTTATTCATTTGTATATGCTGAGATAGCCTTGCATCACTAGAATGAAACCTATTTGGTTATGATGTATGATCTTTTTGATGATGTGTTACATTCTGCTCACTAATATCTGTTTGAGGATTTTTGCATCTCTGTTCACCACAAATCCTGGCCCACAGTTTTATTTTCAAGTTGGAACATTATCTGGTTTTTGGAATCAGAGTGACACTTGCTTCCATAAGTGAGTTTAGAAACATTCCACTATTTTCAATTCTTGAAGAGCTTGAGGAATATAGGTCATATAACATCTTTAAAGTTTTTGTAGAATTCACCAGTGAGTCCAACAGATCCTGAGCTTTTTTTAGTTGGTAGGTTCTTTATTACTGTCTCAATTTAATTGCCTATTATTGAGTTGTTAACCATTTTGTGTCTTCTTGGGTTACATTTGATAATTTGTATGTGTCTACATATTTCCTCAAAGTTTTCTAATCTGTTGGAATACAATTTTTCACAGTAGTTTCTACCTTTTGGATTTTGACAGTGTATTCTTTTCTCTCTTGGTAAGTTTGGTCAAGGGTTTATGTATTTTGTTTATTCTTCAAAGAACTAGCTCCTCCACTCGCTGACTCTGTATTATTTTTTAGTCTTAATTTCACTGATTTCTACTTTCACCTTTGTGATTTCCTTCCTTAACCTCAGCTTGGGCCTGGGTAGTTTTAGTTTCTCAAATATCTTAAGGTCTCTTATAAGGTTATTTATTTGTGCTCATTCTGTTTTCTTACTGTGTGTAATGACTGCAATAAACTTCCCTTTTGGAACCACTTTCATTGTGTCCCAGCAGTTAGAGTTTATTAAACAGACAGTTGCAATTAACTTCCAGAAATTAGTTAATTTCTTCTCTGATTTCTACTGTGACCCATGAGGTACCTAGAAGTGTGTTAGTAATTTTTCCAGTGCCTCGGAATTTTCCATGGTTTCTTCTGTGATAGTCTTCTAATTTCACTGCATAGCGGTCTGACAGTAAACATAGGATTAGTTCGCTTCTTTTGTATTTATTTGAGCAGGCATTGTGGAACTATTTTTTGATCTATTTTTTTTGTGTGTGGTACTGGGAATTGAACTCAGGACCTTCCACTTGCCAGGCAGGTGCTTCTGCCACTGAGCTATATCCTCAACCCTTTTAATCTATTTTGAAAAAGTATCACACGCTGCACAAAAGACCATAAACTCTATTGTAGAACAGTAATTTGGATATACCTATTAAGGGTATGATTCAGCTCTGATACTTATTTTTTGTTCAGTTGATCCAGCTCTTGACAAAATTAGGGTGTCAAGATACCCCTCTATGAACATGTCATTACTTATTTGATCTTTTTTTATTCATCAGCAATTGTGCTCCATTATTTGGTGCATAAATATTTTAAGCATTATCTCTTCTTGTAGGGTTTTTTGCATAACTAGTACGTAATGACCTTTGTCTCTTCTGATCAGTTTTAGCTTGAAGTTTACACTGAGGCTAACTGGAGCTAGTAATCAGAAATCACTTGAGTTTTCTTTCTCATAAAATGCCCTCATTTCTCCATCTATTTTGAAGGTCAGTTTTGCTGTGTGTGTTAATCTGGATTCAAAGCTGTTTTTTATGTCCTGAAATACTTCACTCCTGGCTCTTCTGCTATTTAAGGTTTGTGTTGAGAAGTCTACTTTAATTGTAATGAGTTTACCTCTATATGTGATTTTTTGTCCTCTTTTAAATTCTTTTTTTGTTATTGTAGTTAAACTGTTTCTCATAATTGGAATTTTTATTTTAATTTTTATGAACAAATTAATAATTCTATCTTTATTATTTTCTACGTTTTTCCCTAACTCTAGTTAGCCTCAGACTGGTCTTCTTAGTGTCATCCAACAGCTGCTGGATGATTTTTCCTTGTCTCTCTTTCTTTCTCTTTTTTTTTTCTTTTTGTTTTTTGGTGGTTTCTCTGAGTTCTTCATCTATTCTCCATTTCAGATATTGTCACAATGGTGATTTCTGAAATCTACGAATTCTATACAATTTTTTTATTTTAGTTATTTCTATCTGATTCCTATTCATGGATTCTATATTTTTGTTGAAGTTGTCACTAGTGTTTTGAACCATTTTGGTCAGCTCTTCCACATTTTCACTTATTTCCCCTTAAACTATGTTGGGCATTTTGAGTTATAACTCTATTCATTCTTTCGATCACTTCTGCTTTAAACATATCAAGTTACTTCATCTCTTCTTTAAACTTCTCACAGAGGTCTGCTGCCTTGTATTTGAAGAAACTCAAGAGACCCCAAATACTTTGTGCCAGACAGACTCCTTTGTGTGTTGTGACCACTGCAAAACTCTAGGTGGAGACTAACACAGGCCTTAAGGTCTTAAGTGGATCTGGGACTGATGCGGGGTGTCAGAGACTATAACAGGTTCAGGGAACATGTGGGGTGATAAGACACTGGGTGGAGAATCCAGCAGGCTAGAGGTGTCTGGCATAGACTCTGCAGGCCGAGAACCAACACTGGGTGCCAGACAGAAACTATGAAGGGCATGGGACCAGCACAATGTGCCAGATAGTCACCAGCAGACTCAGCACACTCAGTGGAAACTAAGGACTGATTTGGGGTGCCAGGAAGAGATTCCAGTAGTGGGCCTGAAACCAGTGCTTAATACCATCAGAGATCTCAGCAAGCATGGAACAAGTTTGATACGTTAGGTAGAGACTCAGTAGACTTGGAGTGCTCAGTGGAGACTCAGGTGCATGCAGAACTGATACATGGTCCTCAATCCCATGTCAGTATCTTGGTACATGTATTCTCATTATCTCCATCAGAAGCTTTCCCCAATCACTGATCTCTCCAAATAAAAACTCTGTCAATTTCCAAAGCCATATTTGAATGATGTTTCTTTGAGTCTGCTATACTCTGTGATAAGTGCTCCACTCTATGCTAAATGTTTTACATTCATTACTTAATCTTCACAATCTCTCCCTCAAGAATAGCCACATTCATTACTACCATTAAGTGCTTACTACATGGTACCAAGTGTTTTAAAATCTTGCTTTATTTAATCTTCACTAGAAGCTGGCTTGTTATCCTCACTCTACAGATAAAGTAAATTTTGAATGTTAATTGTTAGAGTTAAGCTCTGTGATAGGAATTTCAATCTCAGCTCTACTAATTTACAACTTCTTGAAGCAGCAGTTTCCTTGAATCTTAAAATTTGCCTATGTTCATATGCCTACAGATGTAAATACAAGTGTGTAACAAAGACTGCCTCATATAGTTGCTGCAGCATTAAATAAAATCACCCATTTCATTTAGCACCTGGTATACTATGTGAACTATTAGTTTTTCCTCACAATATATGGCACAATGTTTTACACATTGAAGACACAAAAAATGTTAGTGATAAGAGTATCCCACCTTTTAAAAAATAATTTTCTTTTAAAGTACTTAGAAACACAGTCCACAACTTGTTAACTTCATATAATTAGAAAACAAGAATCTGAATTCAAAACATGCACTGACTGGTATAACTGATGCATATTTGCCCTTACCAGCTAAAGAAGCAAATGCATTTGAGAAGCAATGAAAAGATGGTGACTAGGTTTAATTTCAGAGGAACCCGTTTCTTGGAAACACTACTGAGAATTAAAAGTCTAAAACGTAATATTCAAAACAAGTACAGAGTTTATAGTATTTCAAAGTTGATAAAACAGCAACCATTATAAAAAGACTCCTTTACAACAGCTTAACAGTATTTAAAATAATCTTACCCTAGTAAATATCAGACATTTTTTCAATTTTCTTAAACTAAAAGGATTCTTTAATTATATATATAAATTTAATTCCATGATTCTATTTAGAATATATCCATAAATTTAGATAATCTCTAAAAGGAAATGTTTCTATACATTACAATCTTTCTTATAAATCAATTTTATAAGTTAAAGTACAATGCTATATATAAACTATTATGCTATATGAGGCAGCATGTTGAAAGAAAAAGCCTAAATATGTTAAAGCTGATCTGAATATTTGTACAATATAGCTTTCATTTCAGGAACACAGTGATAGTATGCAAATGAATAAATAAAATAACCATGGTAAAAACACTTTCAAACAAACATTTCAAAATATTCTTTGTTACTGGCTTAGAAAACCATATGAAATATTACGGAGAAATACAGTAAAGCCACCAGCCTACAGAGGATATGTGCTGAGGCACATGGCTACATTTGACACAGGTCATTCTATTCACCCTCGTAACAGCACTGCAAGACAGAAACCACTGTGCCTCTTCACAGGGAAAACAAACAGTTGAGGAAGTCTTTTTAAACACACACAAATCTTACTGATTTTTATTAACATTACAAAGTATAAGCTTTCTAGTTCTAAGCAGAAAATATATTCCATAAATCTATCTAGTCTTTTAATAGTTGTTAGAATTCTCTTAGAAAACAAAGAGCTTACAAAATGCTAACTGTTGCTTGCTTAAAAAAGAAGTAACCTCCTTCCAAATTCTCTAACAACATAATGAGAATAAAAGTATAAAATGCTTAGAAAAATAAACCTTTATTATATTTAAAATTTCTGAATAATGCTTCATTAATAGAAGTAAAGGTAAACTGGCAAAGGTTATGTTTTCAACTTTTAAACAATTTAAACAATTGTTTAAACAATTGTTATTTTAACAATTAAAATAATGTTATAAAAGTCACTTATTTTAATTATACAATTCAATAAAATTTTATAACTGCAAACTTGTAATGTCTATCACATTCAGAATATAACAATAACACCACCCTGAAAAGTTCCCTGGTACATTTTTGAAGTTGACACTATCAACAAATCCCAGTCATAGAAATTTCTGATTTTCTTGCTTTCACTAGGTTTACCAATTATAGAATTTCATTTAATGACTAAAGACAGTATTTAGTCTTTTATGCTTAACCTGTTTCCTTTGCATTATCTTTTAAAATTTCATTAGAATTCAACATATATTTTCATGTATTCAAATTTTGTTCTATTTATCACTGAGTAATATTCTATACCACAGATATATCATGACTAAGGTGGCAAGTTAGGACTCATGAATAATACTTCCATGAATATTCACACAAAAGTCTTCAAGGATATGTTATTATTTTTCTGTGATATACACCAAATAGTTGGATTGCTGAGTCATATGGCTGATCTACTTTCACATTATACAATACTAACAGTACTACAATACTGTTTTCAAATCTACAGTATCAATAAAGTATGAGGGTTCCAGTTGCTTAACACTGTCACCAAAACTTGACATTGTTAGTCTGAGTTTTTGTCACTCTGATGGGATATGTAGTATTTTGTCCCTGTGGCTTTAATATGCATTTCCAGGACTACTAGTAATAGTAAGCATCTTTTCATGGGCTTAGTGGCCATTTAATAGATTCTGTTATGATGTGTTTACTCAAAACTTCTGCCTCTATTTTAAGTGAACTATCTGTTGTAAGTGTCCTTTATATATTCTGCAGACAGCCTTTAATCAGCTTTATGTTTTGTAAATATTTTCTCCTAGTCTATGACCTGCCTTTTTTTCCTTTTTTTGTTTTTGAAAGAACAAGTTTGAATTTTGTTAAACTCCACTTTACAAATGTTTAATTTTAATATCCATGATTTTTGCATCTTTTTAAATAAATCATTGGTTAATTAAATATCATGAGAGAAAATGGTAATGCTTTCATTTTAATGTGTACAATTCAGAATTCATAAATGTATTAAACACACCTTTATAGAGCATCTGTTAAACCACAACGTGGGTAATAGCCTCTCCTGCCAAAAGTCACTTCCTCATCACATTTTAAAGCACCCAAGAACTTTGTAATTGGTAGACTCCATCTTTATATGAAATAAAAATAAGGCAAAGAGTCCATAGTTTACATCATATAATCATCAGTCTAAAAAGCCTAGGAGTAGGATATTATCACTACTTCTGTTTTAGCTTGGTGGTTCAGAACACAGACTCTGGAGCTAAACTGTTCATATTTAAAACCCAGCTGCATCACCTCCTTGCTTAATGACCTTGAAGTCACTTAACTTCTCTGTGCCTCTGTTGCCTCATTGGCAACAGAGAAAAATATTAGTATCTACCACAAGGGATATTACCAATATTAACAACACAACATCACAGCAGATAGGATATATGTCATATAATCAGCACTATATAAATCTCAGTTCTTCAATATTTATTTTAAAGATACATAAAAATAAACATAATTTTACTTGTCTGAGAGCAAAGCCATTACTGGTTCTGAAAATCTAGTTCTTAGACCAGTAGTATCAACTTTACATGGAAACTTTCTAGAAATGAAACTTCTCAAGCTTCACTGAAGCGGTGAAGGTTCCAACAATGTGATCTCAAAAAATCCCTAATATTCTCATTTCCATATAAATTTGAGAATCAGAGAAATGGGGGAAATCTGGAACCTGTGCTCTGGGGTGGGGGCCTGTAGACTGATGGGAAGGTATTGTTTATAGGACAGCTCTACTGGGAAAGGATAACACCCACCTGTTGATGTTGCAGGGGAGAGGTGACCATCACAGAGGTGGGTGGGGTTCCCAGCTGAGACCACAGGCATAGGGGTCCTTGTTTGGTTTACATATTATTTTTCAGACAGATATTATCTCACTATTCTAACCAAAATGTTTTACCATCACTCCAACTATTCTCTTATTTATATTTTTTGTATGGCATTCTTTACAACTGACAATTGACAAGGCTTTCATTTACTTTTTGACTCTTCCTGTACTGTCTCCACTATATGGAAGAAGCTTTATTAGGTAACAAACTTTCAGTGTTTTGTTGATTTACATATCTTTAGCTCTCAATCAATGATTGGAATGTAGTGGAAACCCAATAAATATTTGTATAATGGATGAACGAACAAATTAACATCCAGTATCACACGAACTTTTTGATATGGACTTGAAAAAGTCCTGTGAAAGGAAAAAAATGCTAAGGGCCTCAGCAGACATCTCAAAAAAATGTTAATCCTATGAAATCAATGTTTTAGACTAAAAAGTTAAGTTTGAAGGAGGAATATAAATCTAGTACTTGATCTACTATGTCTGAGGTTATTTTGAACACAATAATAACTTCTGAAGTTATTATTTCACTTTGTCTGATAATGAAAGTAAAGCTCAAAAAAGGATAAGACATTTGCTTAAAGGCACATGATACTAAAGAAATGGAACTGGATCAAACCACACTTGTGTTTCCAAAGGAAGTCTGTTTCTATTTCACTGTCATTGTGGACAGAGTGGGAACCTAAATGTGATGGGACTCTCCCAGGGTCCACTATGAGGGGCACCTCACTCAAGAAGTAATCCTCATTAATAAACTAAGTGACTAATGCTGGGATGGATCCTTAAACTGTTAGGAAAAAATATAACACAACCTGAATTAAATGTTTATTCTAATGATTAAAAGCTATCAAGTCAAAATGCCACAATTCATTCCAAGCTCTACTCAACAACTTTGGTTCTTCCCAGAAAACAAGCCTACTACAAAAAAGACATTTTAGCAACCAATACTCTATTCAATAAGTTAACCTTTCTAATCCTGCTCCATCCAGGTAGTTAGTGTGTTAGAGCAAGTACAGCATCCTACTTCAAGCAAAAAAGAAAAAGCAGCACTAAGAACAGAGGAAGAAACTGAAGACCTACCTCCATTCTGTTTCACTGTCCAACATATTAATTACAAAATTAAAACCATAAACAGAACCACCCAGGAAAAGTAGCACAGAAAACTATTATAATAAATAAAGACAAACTGACTTAATTTTGATTGTGGCTTAAAAAAAAAACTATGTTAAAGATAAGGAACTGAATGCCAATTCACTGAGCACAAGGAAAACTATTTGAATTAAAAGTTCACCTTCAATTTTTTCCGAACATAGGTTAAATGTTTGGCTTGATGCAGGATGAGGGTTATTAACTCTATGGCTAGAACATCTGAGCAATAGAAAAATAATCTTCCTGAAGCACAAGAAAATGGTACCCAATTTCCCCTGTTAAGTACATTCAGCACCCTGGACCTTTCTTAGTAAACATCTGTCTCTGATACCTGCACATGTGCTCCATGAGGCAGAAACTGTGCACCTCCAGCTCCAGAGCACAGGTAGTGGACCCATTTTAAGCACTCACATGGCTGAATGAAACTGAGCTCCTACAGGTGAAGTTGTTCAAACTCAGGTCCCCTAAGTCATGTCAGGTATCTGTCTCATGACTCCTTTCTTTTTCCACATCATTCCAACTGGAGACATTCAAGTAAGTACTTGCTGTGGACTCTGTGCCTCCCCATGGCACATCTGCTACACCCTAGCATGAGGATGCTTATCTTTTTCTATCATGACCCACTACAAACACTTTGAAGCAAAGAGTATGTCTTTAATTCCCAATGCCAAAGCAGTCTCTAGCATTTAACTGGTGCTTAAAATCTGTTGCTTGACTGAGGTATCCAAAGTCATCTTTCTCATTCCTTCAAACTGAAAACATTCGATTGTATGTTATACTCTTTATTAAATTTCTCATAAATTTATAGGGATTACATTATATTTTACATGGTTAAGAAAGCTTTAAAGCTCTACTAAAATCTAGAAACAATCCTGAAAAGCAGTAATTCAGTCCTAAATATAAAATGCTTCTGCCAAGAAAATTAAAGTTTTAACATGCCCACAGAGGAATTATCAGATTAATTTCAGAACTACAACAAAGTATTGACATCTTTCAGATCAATTTCAAAAATGAAAATATAAGCATGTAAGTGAGGAAAGATAAAACCAATCAATAAACCAAATATACTATACTCCCCAAATTCAGTCTCCTTCAGCCATTGGGAAATTAAAAAGCTTATTTTCAGAAAAAAAGAATAGAAAGTTATAATATTTGTAAGGCTAACAGAAAAATGAAGAAAATAAAAGATATTTTCATGTCCTTTAGAATCCAAAATTCTATGCTTGGGGATGGCATTCAAAATAATCACAGAACTTTAAAAGTGCTGAGTAGTGTCACTGGATGTTCACAATTCTCTACTTTAGAAACCAATGACCTACCAATTAAGTCTATGTATTTTCCATCTATAGAATGACTTGCTTGCATGACAATAATACCCAGCAAAGGATACATCAGCAGGGACAGTTAGAATGGCCAAGATTCACCTAGTACATTATACATCAAGGTGAATGTGAAAAATTTTAACATGAAAGGGTATCAACACTAAGCGGCTATTTCTGTTTGAAGTAAATACGATGAAGGCAAGAAACATATTCTTAAAATCTACTCCTTTATTAACAGCCTCAGGACAGTAGTCACCAAGGACTTGCTAGATATAGCCAAGCAGTTTTATATCATAACCTTTCCCAAGAAAAGTGAGAAGATCTTTTGCTTAGCAATTAGAAACTAGAATATCTTATTCAAATACATTCTCAGAAGATAATTTAGTAACACTAAGTGGTCAATATTAGAGTATTTTAATGCTTACATACTACAACCTTCTCATCATTTTTCAAATGAGTTAAATGAGCTAGGACATATTCAGTGACCTCCTCTAGGTCATCCATGCCATCCACGACAAACCAGGAATGCACTGTGGCCAAGAGTCCAGAGGTGATGTGCATACAGACTCTTATTCTCTCCACTGTTGTGAACAAGCACTGTGTCTTACCAGAGTCATCTTTATTTCACTGAAACCTGTGAGTCACAGCTAGCAGAGTACAAGAATGACAGCACAGAAATCCAACACTGGCAATTGTCAAGCAATTTGTGAAACTATAATTAGTATAATCTTCAAATACTAATAATTTATCTACATCTAAATTTATCAAGCTCAGACTGAGTCTACAACAATTCAAACTATAGAATACATTTGGAATAAATCTAGGAAAAGAGGGCAGTAACAGAGATGGGAAAATAAATTGAGAAAACTAAGAAATTAGGAATATGATACAGGTAGAGAAATGTAAAATATTAGAAGTATAACCTTCATTAAATTTTGATTACCATTTGGATAATACAACCTTTTATACAGATTTATTAGAACTTGAAAAAGCCTCAAAGGTCAAGTCATAGTACAAAACATTCATTTTACAGATCAGGAAGACTCTGAAAAATAATTCATGTTAGGAACATTATAAACACTGTGTTGGGGCTGGGGATTTAGCTCAGCGGCCTAAGTGCCTGCCCTGCAAGCGCATGGTAATGAGTTTGATCCCTGGCACCAATAATAAATAAATAAATAAAATAAACACTGACTGTGTGAAGGTGTTGTTGTGAATTCTAAAAGGAATGGGGCTCGTTAGTATATGTCTTCTTTCTATAAAAATGAATTATTAAAATCAGTTCTTTTTCTTCTATTTTCAAACACAACATTGGTTTAGAAGAAATGTAGTAAAAGTGAAGAATGTGCTATGTGTACATCATTAGCTACTGTTCAAATGTTTTACAATTTTAGGCTTTATTAACAGAGTAGTTTCTAAAGCTTAAGGCCACAAATCAGTCAATTCTTCCCCCCCGCAGTCCTTCCTCAGAATTATCTCTATACCAGAACTCAAATTAAAATTATAGTTTTAATCAAAAGGTATGCATAGATTCTGAATATGTTTTAATGTTATCAATGATAATGTATTAATCAGTTGTCACTTATGTATATCCTCATCATTCTGATTAGACCTATATGCTGAATATCAAAATTCCTAAACAATTAGTGTCCTAATCCCCACAATTATAATGGAAGAAAGACCAAGTACTGAAGAAATTATCATTGACTCAGCTTCATCATGCCCATAAAACAGCTGGCCAGGACTAGGCCAAAGAGCATTTGGAAGTTCCTATGGCTATATCAGTATACAATAAACAGAGGAAATATTTCAACTCCAGAATAACGGTTAACTAACATTAATTTACTTAGACTATGAATCTCTGGCCCCACTGGTGTGAAGTAACTCTCACAAAGGTCTTAAAATAATAACAAAAAGCAAGATGTCAGAATATGTACACTTTGCTTTTCACCCACCTATTACATCCGCCCTTCCCAATCAGTTCACTTGCTGAATCTCCAGACACTGGTATTCTGCACATATGCTGTCTTCTAAACTTCTCAGAAAGATGAATATGAGCAAACAGAAGGCAGGGATGGATACCTGTGCACAACCAAATGTATTCTACACATTTTAAGTTACACTGCAGCATAACACTAGAAGTATAGCTCAGTTGTAGAGCACGTGCTTAACACTGGGGCTTTCACCTCCAGCACTGTAAACTAATGATAAGAGTGTAACTCACATATAATGGTTTGGAACAGTGTTATGAAATGAAATATAGTATGTTTGAAATTTGAGAATGAAAAGGTTACTTCTAACACCTTGTTAATCATTATTACTCCTTCAATCACTCATTAAATATTTCAAGGGCTTCATTATAAGTGGTTGTTAAAGGTATTTTATAGCTACCCAATACCAAAAATCTATTCAGTCATGCACTAGTTCATTTACTCAAAAAATTAACTGAATTTCAATTACATGTTAGACTCTAAGAAGGTGAACAAAACTATAGCCCCAATTCTAAAATAGTGATACTGAGGTCAGTTTAAATTTCAAAGTTATTTGGGAAGCTTTCTAAAAATAAGAATTTTTGTCTCTTACCCCAACAGACTTGGCTCCATTAAGAACAGGATATGAACTAGAAATCTGCACTTTCCCCAAGTACCTCCAGATAATTCCATAGCAGGTAGCTGAAGAACAACACCTTAAATAGGGAAAAGGTAGAATATCTATAGAAAGAAATTTTAAAAAAAAAAAGCAAAGTCCAACATGAACAAAACTACAGAACTCCACTGGACTGGGATGCCTGGACAGAGGTGGATCTAAGAGGTGGATCTCAGAACATTAATGCAACATTAAAAGATACACAGGAAAAAACAGGCTTACCACCAGTTAAAAATGCTCTTTGAATATAAAAAAAAGAGGCTTCACTGAACATGGCAAGTATGTAGATGCGGTTGCCAAAAATCATGCTATTTGTTAAATTTCATTTTCCTGAAGCCATACTTCATAATCATCCAGGCTACATGGCTAGCAGGTACAACAGCAAGATTTCAGGGTAGAGACTGAAAAACAAGATATTTCATTTTTATCATGAAGTTATAATAATATTTTATTGAAACACAAGGAAATTTTAGGTGCCATGCAACCCTTTTGCTTAATTACTGCACAACTGGAGGACTAAAAGGGCCTTGTGACTAGGCCCAGATCATGCATGTCACAAAGGGCAGAACTAAAGCTACAACACTGGCATCCTAGCTCCCAGCTATCCAAATGGTATACCATTTCCACAGTGTAAAGGTCAACATCCTAATTCTTTTCTGAGTCCTCTACAAAGGCCACATACTGATGAAGCTTCATCCAGTCTTATAGATAGAAAGTATCAAGGGGAAAAAGGCAATTTAATTTTCTAACAATTAATTAAAACATGAATTTTATAAACAGTTGGTATTACATATCACCATATGCTGTGCTAGGGTTAGTGTTACTTCTAAAAATACTAAAACTTCTCTGGTGGAATTGGACATGAGATCAATTCTTAGCTGTCAACCTATACAAGGCTTTGTTTCATTCTGAAGATCTTTAAAAGGGCAGCTTGCAGAATTTCACCCATTAGTAATTAGTGCTCAACATTCAATTCTCTCTTTAGCTGGACAAATCTACCAAGAACTTTTTACTTTAAACAAAAGTTATGGAGGGAGAGGAAGGGAGAAAGAAAGGAAAAACAAGAAGGAAAGAGGAGTAGGGGGAGAGAAAGCTACCTATTAATGAAAAAAAAAAAAAAGAAGAGCTTCCAAGTCAGCTACTTAAGCTTCCAGTGCCAAATATATGTTGTTACTGTATCTTCTCTCACCTAAAGATCTCCACATCAGTTAAAACATTTGCAGTCATAGAGTTTTGCATGCTTTCACGAACAGATAAATGCATGCATATTCCAAAATAAAGTTATCTGGCATCTCCAAACTGGAGATGCATTTAATCTTGGAACTGCACTTCTAACCAAATGATCTTGTTTATATTGGAGGCATTCGGTGAGGTGAGGGAGCCAAAAAAAGAATTTCATACTCCTAAAATACCTCTGTGCCAGTAAAAATGCTAAATACGTCATCAATGTTGGCTCACTTTAAATATAACCAATTACTTTAAATGATATAATCATATTCAAAAGAGAAAAATGAGTCTCAGGGGAGTGTAACTTACACAATAACTTCTCAGATATTCAGGAATTTTTGCTTTATACTGCAAAATACTACCTCAAAAAGATATCACTTCTTTGATGACCAAATTAATTTAGAGGTCTAAAGTTTCTTGTATATTCATCTTCCCAACAACTCTGTGCAACAGCAGGAGAAAAATAGGAAACGTGAGCAGTGAATCACTTAAAATACAGGAGGAGGCTAAAACCAAATATTCCCAGACCATTATTACATACTGAGTCATTAGAGCAGAAAAATAAATCCCCACAGTTCGTATACACAAAGAGCTATACAGTCACCCTGGACACCAGATGTCTTTTCTGCTAATGCCATCTGGCACCTCTATCTCAGGAGGTTTACCTAGGTTTTATCCTTTGTTTACACTGTTATCACAAAGAGATGGGGGTAGTATTATAATAAATACCTTAACAAAACACTTCATTTTTTAATTGATATTCATAGCATTACATCCAGTTATATTCTCAAAACTAAAAATAAATTTTTTGATAACATCTAAAACACTTTGTAATTATGATTACTTTAATTATTGTTTCTAACTTTAAAAGTCTGGTAACAAATGGATGGCATCTGCTTCCTAACATTTCATTTCTGGTACTATTCTTTCTCCAGTTGAGCCAATATAAGTAAGAAAGCCATGTTTGAGTCCCTCAGTCTAGAAGAGCTCTCAGCTGGGCCAGGAATGAAAAGCCTAGCAGAATGATCAAAGATTAAGTACGTTCTGTGAGCTGTACCATTTACCTCAAAAGAGCAAGCTAGTTCTCTGGCCTGTAGGAGACGAGGTGAAGAACTCTGAGGGCACCACCTATGCTTTTGGGCAACTTATGGCACTCTAGCATCAATAACAAGAAACAGAAGGAGATCTTGCTGGTGAATACATGAAAAATGACAGCTGATGTTTTTGTTCCTTTAATGCAATGAAAGAACACTTGCTTTCAGAATCTAGAAGATTTTGCAGTTTTTCATGTTCTTCTATTTAATAACTTAAATATTATTTAGTTTTTAATACCTGCATTACAGGGTATTCTTGAGAAGAAGATGAGAAAAAGGCAAATATGACACCTACTCTAGGTCCTGACACAAAGTGGGAAGTTAAAGCAGGAAAGCTGGGAACAGGGCAGAGGTCCTAAAATTTTACAGTAATGAAAGGCTATTGTCAAGGCCTCTTCCCCTTAACTCTTTCATAAATTAAATGGCTCAGAAATCTTTATAACATGGGGAGGCAAAGCCAGTTCCCCAAAGAAAGGTGAAGAGGATATATCAGAGGCCGTGCTGTGGGAGAAAGATCGTCAAATGCCTGAGAATCTGTAGAACACTGTAGAAGTCTTTTCTCAGAAAAATACATTCATGCTGATTACAGTATTTTTCACTTAATTCCACGGTATCCAGGGACTCCCTAATAAATACTCAATAAATATCTCTTATTTTACTGGCAAAGCTTAGCTGGTATGTGCCTCGAAGTAACTGCATTAGATTGCCATTGTTTTACTCTTTAAATACACAAAAACTCATTATTGCTGTTTGAAAAATTCAAAAGAGTGAAGTCTTTAAGAAAATAACACAAAGGAACATGGAGCGGTAAGTATAAGAGAGCCCAACTATAGGCAGGGCCTATCTGAAGCCTCAGGCCCAGAGCAATCTGAGAATACGCATATGAGTTCAGATAACAAATGGAGGCAAAAACTAACAAACAAACAAACAAAAAAAAACAACAGATGCCTGGTAGAGATCAGAACCAATCCCAGACCTGCACCTGCAGAGCACACAAACATGGGCTCCCATGGGCTACATCTGCCATGTTCTATGGCCAGAGCCTCCCGGAGAACCATAACCAGATAATATAGAGGTTTTCATTCCAGCCCTGCAAGACAGTCCACGTCCTAAGGCAATGGAGATCACATGAGGAAGTCAAAAACAAAAGACAAGACTAGATAACAGCCTTTCTGCTCTGCTTCATCAACCACATGATACTGAAGCCTCTGCAGTTTTCTATTCCTGCCTTGGGGAAACTGGAATTCAGAACAGATTTCCTACGGCAGGTTTCCAATAAGGACATACAGTGACCTCAGTCTGATTTTGAAAAACAGCCCCAGAAAGGAGGCTGAATAAGAAGGAAGAAACCTACCCCACTTCCTATGTCAGTTAATTGCTGAACCTAAGCCACTTCTAAAGGCTCATTACCTTCTTCGACCTTTAAATGTTAAAGACCACATAGCAAGAGTCCTAAAATAAGAAACACAAGAGCTAAGATGAATAGGATGATCACTTTATGAGCTGTTCCTCTTCCAGAAAGCTGTGCTTTCTGCTTTATTTCCTCACATATAAAATGGGAATTAATACTTTCTCAATTATTGCACAAGACTATTGTTGAGAGGATCTCAAAAGGAAATGCATGAAAACATCTTAAATAGCTGCCAACTGGTAAGGAAGTGTCAGAAGCCACCATGTAAATGGCAGGTGGGGAGGGGCATGTAGAAGGTATTATGTCCAATACCCTTCAGCAATCATTCTCCTCATCCACAATGCAGCACACAGATGGGGTCCCTTGGGGTCCCAACCAATCCTAGCCTCTGTGGGCTGTTCCCATCAAGAGACTCAGAAATTCTCCCCTTCCCACCCATATAAGAACCTAATGTTAAAGCAACTACAGAACCAGAAGAGATGGCAGGACAACTCATGTATATTTATTAAAACACAGAGAGGATGGCCTGAGGAAAACAGACACAGTCTGCCACATCAACTCTATAGGCAAAGATTAAAAATGCAAACAATCTTCATCTCAGACATCAGTCTGAATATATATTCATTTAACAATTGCAAATCAAAATTGCCTTTTATAATTAAACTAAGCACCAAGCAAGAAATGGAGATTTTTCAGTCTGACCTAACACTTCATAGGGCACAGAGGCTCAATGAAAACATGAACCTTATAGTTTTCACCCTTGCTCCACTGAAAGGAATCCAGGCTCCTCAAAGAAATGGCTGATTCCAGTTCTGCCGGGATACAGTGTATCCAAAGAGAACCTTGGAATACCTTGTCATACTAGAACATAAAAAGCTTTTTTAAAAAATGGAAACAAGCCACATGCAGAGATGAAAACAGTAGTGAATTATAAACCAATGTAAAATGTGAGTTCATGAATCCTTGCCAATAATAAATGAACAAGAACAAAGTACTTTCTTAAAGACTGGCAAACATGAAGAGTACACTGGGATGGAAAATTTTGATTATGCATCTATCACATTGAAGACTGGATTCAGTAAGAATCATCAATGAATGCTAAATCCTGAATTGATTTTGATGAGAAGTGAGATATCTGAATTATTTTAGTGTCTCTCAATAGACTTACTGAAAAAGAAGGAAAACAAAATAATTATATGGTTGAAACTAATCAATGAAGTAAAATGAAATGCCTGGTCACAGATTGTACTAAGAGACAAATGTTACAAAAGACATTATTGAGTTAATTGGCCAAGTTGGAATATGAATTTAGAATTTATAAAACATTCAGTAAACATAATTCACTAAAATTGATAAAAGCGATGTGGTTAGACAAAAAAAATTCCTAATTCTTAGTAAATAATTCACTACTTAGAGGAAATAGGTCATTATATAGTAACAAATATTCAAAATAGTTTTAAGAAAATACTGCTGTGTTTGTGCATTTGGTGTGCACCTGTAGGGGTGCAGAGAGGGAAAGAGGAGGGAGGCAGGCATGATAAAAAAAAGGGTTAAATTTAAATCTGAGAAAAGGGTATACAAATACTCTTACCTTTTTTTTGGAAGTTTGAAATTATTCCCAAATAAATAATCTTTAAAAAGAAACACAAGAGCTATCACTCTAATTACATTCTTCCTAAAATATTGCTACCTCTTAGTATCTATGACATTCTCTTTGTAATTTCTCTTTACAAATAAAATTCGTCAACTTATTGCTGAACATTGGTGGATTTCCTGCTCTCAGTCTACCTACAAAAGAATTTCACTCACATCCACAGTCTCACTGACAAGACACAGCTTCCAAATCTGGGCACATCAAGACAGACATGGCTGAAAGATTCATAAAACCATCAGAAACTAACCTCATTTCTCACTCTCATACTTCAGAGACCCACTCAGATGGAACAGAATGGGGAAAGAATTGAGCCAATCCTTTATTTCATACTTCACAAAGCAAACTAGAATGAATGAGTGAATGACTAAAAAAAATACTCATTGAAAAAGGGAATATTGGGAAAAAGGATGAAAATTTATGTAGGCTATATTACAGCAAAAATAGTTCTAAAAACTAAAAATTAGCAATGGTGTCACAGTTTCTAAATCTTTGTTTTCATGTTCCAAGTATATACTTTGCCTACTAAGTGACCAGCAGTAGGCCAGGCTCAAGACCCATATTCTTTTATTAAGACAATCTCTTTTGTTGCCTCCTTTTCATATTCAGGACATAGCACTCGCTAGTCTACTTTCTCAAAGAATAACAAACATCCAGGGATGCCCCAGAAAACCTCACGTGTTAAACATACCAATTAGTATTCTTTCACATTTTTACTTGGGATCACTTTCTTTTGTCTTTGTAGATGTACTAAAGTAAATTTAAGGACATCTTGATGGAATATAGATACATCATGAATAGGGCTAAATCTGGAAACAATATTTTTCACTCACATGTGGCCTGGACCACCAGTTCCATGTCCATATTACTAAGGAACAGTGCAGTCACACTATTTAAGAAATCCTCCCCTTTTATGAATGCTAGTGAAATTACTACTCAGCCCCTGGCAGATTCCTGCTTAAGAACTGGAAGCTATACTTCCATTTTGGACACTGCAGATGGCCTATTTGCATATTACAATTCTCTCAGCTGATGACTGTTTGGGGGGATTATAGAAGAAGCAGATGGATAGACACACTTTTTTTAATGTGTTATTCTGGCAAGTAACCAAGCTAATAAATAATCTGAAATAATAAACCTTCAAAACAATTTATAATGCATTTGTTAAAGGATTATAAGGAAATGTTTATGAATTCAGGAAATGTCAAAATGACAGACAAGAGAAATAACTTGATTTTAGTTTGCTCAAAATTTACATTTAGAAATAATCAAAAGATGTCAGATTCCATAGCTGTACATAAACAAATTAATAATTTCACAAACATTAAACAAAATAAGGACATGAATTATGGGAAATTACAGATACTAAAAGTCACAGAGCAAAATTTTTGCTGGGCAACATGGAAAATGAGGTCAAAAGCTTGGGCAATTACTGGCATAATTCCAGTTCAAAAGACATCCAAATCACCAGATAATTAAAGTAAAATTTATTTTTGTCCTAAATTATCTACATTTAAATCTCTGCAATTTATCATACCAAGGCAAAGAAAGTATACACTGAAGTATTTGTGACTAAGTTCTAGTGCACCTAGAGCCCATGACAGACTTTGGTAGAATTAATCTGAAATAATTTTAAGTATCGTTCTGGCATCAATACTTTAGACAGTTAAAAAAGAATTTGCATACTCTCTCCTTTTTTTATGATTATTTTTGTGAAGCACTAATAGTACTCTGTTGTAAATCATTACATTAATTATAGAGAAAAAAGACACAACACACAGATATAATATGACATCATGATCCTCAATGATCATGGGAAGTAAATAAAAGTATCACAAAGATCATGAGAATAACATTCAACCTTCTGATTAAGAGGTACATCTTGTACACATTTCATAGACATATATTAGTGTAGTCTGTCAACAAAGTCTTTGCAGTATGTACAATAACCCTGTAATTCTAGTTCTGATTTACCTCCAGAGAAATAATCCTGAACATCAAAAATGTTTCATGTATAAAGACATTCACTGTAAAGCTACCTACAATAAAGAAAAGTAAAAATAGGCAATAACCTATTTATAAACAAATTATAAATCATGCAAATAAAATCACATTATAAAGTTATAAGAATTAAAATGAGTTTTTCACAGAACAATTAACTTTTGTATGTTTCATGTATGAAAACCACAGAAACCAACTGAAACTTTGTCAATATCTTTACAAGCTATAAACATTTTTGCAAAGTACATGCTGTAAATACTTAAAGTCTTTTGTGACCAGGAAACAATCAGAGCAAGCCTGGTGAGTTTTAAGCTATCCATCCTCAAATATTTTAGAAATAATGCTCTTGTAAATAACTCCATCAAACCCATTCCACCTAACAAACCTAAAAGAATGACTCTGGTTTTCCTCAATCCAATGAAGGGTACCATCAGCTAAGTCTACCATTTTCTCATGCCTAGGTTTCTGTACCAACCTTCTGAATATCTATCCTCCCAAACCAGCAAAGTCAGCCTTTGCCTTAGATCAGATCCGCCTCCACAACTTAGGAGCTACATGTCCATGGGCACACTGCCTACCTGCACTCCAGTCTCAACAGTTAAATGGAGACAATAAGATTAGTTTTTGTCTGATTTCTTTTCACTGACTCTAATTTTTTAGAAGTTTTGTTTTGTTTTTGTACTTGGAATCAAACTCAGGACCTTGCACTTGTCAGGCAGGCACTTATGCCACTAAGCTATATCCACAGCCCAAAAGTATCACTTTAAAAAGTGTCACTACAGTGAACTACTTAGAGTTGAAGCTGCACCATATATTGTATTTTCCTCTCAATGGAACAAAATGCAACTGCCTACTTTCTCAAAGATGGGTCAATAAATCACTGAATACATCACATATTATTATGTGTGACTCTTCACTAAAGCTGTAGCTCTCTTTTTGTTTTGTTATTGGTTTTTACTTTTTGTTTTTGTTGCTGGGACTTGGACTCTGGGCTTTATGAACATCATCAACTAATGAGCTATATACCCTAAGTCACTTTTTAAAAGAAATACTGAAGCTTCCTAGATTATCTTTTTCCTAGGAACCTATCTGCTTCATTCACTGTGTGATATAAGTGCACACAAAATACTAAATATATTTTCTGCAAAACATTAAGACTAATGTAGCATAACTATAAACAATGGGTAATGCTCCACTACTGCTCAAGAACCTCATAAAGTAGGACAGCTGAAAAAAGCAGATCAGTTTTTTCAGAATCATGAATCCCATAACATCTCTGACATTCTGCCACTGAGCATATCAATTTTTATACAACCTCCCATAATAGTGGTGAATTAAAACAGTGCAAAACTATTTTTATGTTACTAGAGCAAATTATCAACTAATATAAGAAATTATACTGTCGTTGGACTGAATTCCATAAGAATAGCATTAAATTTTCAATGGAAAAGACATAGAAAATTATCTTAATGAAAATCTCTGTAATGGAGCTGTGTGGTGTAAGCATTTTTTTAATTTAGGTTTTTCATGATGAGGATGTACTAACAGGAAAATTTTTTAAAAAGGGGGAAATTGGCATATAAAAAGGATCATACATTTTTAAAGGCCTGGTTTATTCAAATAAAATATAGATAATTCAATCTTATGTTTTGATCTGAGAATTGGTAAAACAGCTCAGTAAACTGTTCATGCAAAACAGATACAAGTCAGCCACTAGGGGTCCTCACCAGGAGCCAATTTCTGATTCATCATATAATACTATCAACATTGAGCTATGGTTTGCTAGTAGTCACTTAGCACCTCTGAGTAGGCAGCACTTTGCCAAAATGTCCAGAGCAGCTGGGAGGCAGCAAGATCAGAGAAACCTAAGAGAAGGGAGGGTAGGGCATTCTCAGCTAAATCTGATGGGATGCTCAAATATTCAAAGACATCACTGGCACCTGGGCACTTCTGTGTGCCCCTGTCAAAGAAGTCAGACCAAATACTTGAAAATACTATTATTCTCATCTGGGTGCCAGAAAATTTGAGTTTGTTAAGGACCTTGTATTTTTGTCTATATCTATTTGTGTTTCTATCAGCTATATCATTGTTGTAGAAACTTTCCCCTTTAATGGGTATAAACGATGATAGAAAAAAGAAAAACTCGACTTGGTAGGAAAGAACATCAGCTTTCAGAACAGCAGCCTCTACAGAACATTTACTAGCTAGCCTAACTTCCTAATCTCTCTGAGTCTCCATTTAGAAAACAGTAATAAGAAGATTAAAACACAATGCATAAGGTTGTTACACTACCTTGTGTGCACAGTGCTTACTTAATTCTCAGGCACACCATGGGTTCTCACTGAATACTATTGCATGCTCTTTTTTCCCAGAGTTCACTGTAACACAGAACAGAGCTATCACATCCCAATTCCAATGCCACCAGAGATACTGACACAGATCTTTTCTGGGTCAGTCCCTTCTGAAATCCAGCCAAATCTATTTCCTTGATATAAGGGCTCAATCCAATCTTTGTATTTCCTCCAAAAGAGGAATTTAGCTAGCACAGTTAAATCTCCAACTCTAAAAATGGCAAAGATGTTTATCTTTTTTTTTCTAGGCACCATACATGTTCAGCATTATAAATACATACACAATAAACACATAAATATACATATGCACAATGACAACTTCGTCAGAACTCAGAGGAAAAACAGAATGCTTGCAATTTGCTAAGAATGAGCAGCACCTTACAAAACACATAAAAAAATAGCAATCAGGTTACATAAAGAACCTTGTTATCCCAAAGAAATCTGTTAAGAAAGCATGGCCTCTAACGTTGAAAAGATAGATAATGGCATTTTGCCCAGAGCCTTGTCAAATAAAGCCAAATAACTCCATCTACTCACCAAAGAGGGAAAGGGAGACAAAAGTACAAACGAAGCACAAAACCCTTTAGAAAAAGTGACCACACAAGATGTCCAGTATTGTCCTCATTCATTAGATTTAGTAGGCTGCCCGCCAAATAAAGCATTGGCAATTTAGTGGCCCTAAAATGAGTTTAGTCAGCAAGGAGAAAAGAAGGAAAAAGAAAGCTTTTCATGTTGCTGAAACCAAAATAAGAAACTCCTAATGTTCATGTAGAACAGAGAAACATTACAGTGACTTCTGTGACAGTAGGAAATCATCTTGCTCACCATTCTTTTCCTGGTCATATCCTTTACATGTATTATGAAATGGTTACTAGAAAGCCCAAGAAACAAATGATTTTCTCCAATCAGTATGGAATTCTTCCAAACAGATTTGTTAAAAGATCTTTCAATATCTATAGGAACACAATTTTGTTCTTTATTTGACTAACAAAAACCTCAAAATTCCCACAGTCAGCAAAGGAAAGAATGCTGCCTTTCTCTGGGGCACTTGAAATTACCAAACATTCAGAACTGCAGGCAACAGACTGCTGGGGGAGGGACAATCTTGCAGTTTCTTGCCAAATATATAGCCATTGTTGTTATTTATCTGAACATAATATTTTGTCATTTTAATATGTGGCAACATCAGATGGATAGTTTGGAAAAGCAGGCTCATTTTTCACCAGAGCATAAATGGCATGCCATTGCTTTTATAAAACATGTGGTTGCATATTAAGTAATCTAAACTTCCCATGAAAAGAAGGCAAAAAATACATTTAATTTCTCCAACTGAATGTATTTGAATACTGCTCTTACTACTCTTTATGGTTTAGATCTAAAATGTTCCACAGAAGTCTCATGTATTCAGAAATAGAATTTTTTAAAAGTAATTAGATGCTGGGGATCCTATATTTAATCAATGAATTGATCCACTGATGAGTTCATATCTAAATGTGCTATTAGAAAGTGGAGTCTGGTCACTAAGGCATAACCTGGAAACGTAGTTTTGTCCTTTTCTCCCTTTTCTCTCTACTTCCTGGTTCCAATGGGTTGAATAAAATTCCTCCACTGTGCCTTTCCACCATTCTGATTCTGCCTTGGAGCCAGCCAGCCAGCCAGCCAGCCACTAAACCCTCTGAAGTTGTGACCTACATATACTTCCTCTCCTTAAACTGCAGATGTCATATATTGTGTCCTAGTGAAGGAAAAGTAACTTACAGAGAAAAGTAGTACCAAGGATGGGGTCACTGATGTTACTACACAGGACCATATGATCCAAAAGCCTCTGAAACTGGCTTATGGGTGCAGTTTGGAAAGATCTGGAGATGCCAACTAGGGAAACCCTGGAACATAGTAAGAAGAACTTAATGGACAATTCTGGTAAGTGTTCAGAAGATAAGAATGCTGATAAAAGTGTATACAGTAAATAAAGGTCAGGTTCATGAGGCTGCAGACAGGAATGAGGATGTGACTATAAACTGGACTATGGGCTATTCACCTTACACTCCGATGAAAAATTTGTCTACATTTTGTCAGTCTCCTAATAATTTATATGAGGCTAGATTTAAAAGTAGCATGCTAATTAATCTGGAAGAACAATTTTCAAGTCAAGCAAATGTTCAAGTTGTGACATGTGTACTACTTATTGCTTTCAGCAAGACTTACAATGAAAATCAGAAACAACACAGCCAAGAGAAGTGAAAAAATGCACAGTTTAGCAAAAAAGCAAGTACCTGTAACCTTGGGGTCAAGAGTATGACTGCTAAAAATATTAGTGGCATTTTGTTTTCAAAGGCAAGTATTTTATAAGCCTTCAGGGCATTATGAAAATTGGTCACATCTACTCACAGCAGGCTCAAGCCTATAAAAGGGGTAAACTCCTTTTCAAAAGCTTTGCATTGAGATGAGACCACCTAGAGCACCCCTGCTCACCAGGGCCACCTAGAAAAGGCTATTTCCAAATTCAGCCATCCTGAGTTAATGAAGTTAAGACCTTTTTTTTTTTTTGTAATCATCAACAAGAGCAACTCATTAAGGTTAGGAACTCAGAGACTACTACAGCCATGGCCCAAAGGGGACATGCTTTCAGTAGACTTCAACACATTCATGATGTTGGGTTTTCAGGCATGCAGATTGCAAGGAGGTATGAAGTCATGGAAGCTTCTCAGATTTTTGAGGAAGGCCCAGGAGGTCAACGTGCCCATGAGAGAGTAAGTAACAAGTGAAACTATAAGTCAAATCAAAGGTACTTTGGAGAAGTCAGTTGAGGAAAAGGTGCAGGCAATAAGCAGTATCAGCTCAAGAGAGGGGCAGCCCAAGACACAGGTCACAATTGGCAAGGACATGTGGGCAGGGCTACCCAAGTCCTTCAGAGCTCAAAACTCACCACAATTTGTCCCACAGGCTGAGAATATAGCTATAGGATTTAATGTTTGCCCTGTTGACTTTTAGTCTTGCTTTAGTATAATTCCTATTCTTCCCTCTTGGAATGTAAATACTTACTAGGTGCCTTATGTGGTAGAAATATTTACATTTGTTTGTAACTTTTACATGGGGTTATAGCCAAGAGTTTGCCTTGGGACTCAGAGAAGACTGTGAATTTAAACTTTTCAGCAATAATGAAACTTTTTGGTCACTCTTAAAAATAAACAAAATACATTTTACATAATGAGATGAACACAAAACTTTTGGAAGCCAGAGGCAAAATTTTATGGTGTTTTGTGTTTAAAGGTGAGGCTTTTAAAAAAGGATGCAGTCATGGGAGGGCTGCTAATACAGTGACAAGCTCTTGGCCAAATGTCCTGTCATGAGAGGGAGGGCTTATCAAAAATGTAGGTTAAGGGCTGGGGATTTAGCTCAGCAACCCAAACACCTGCCTGGCAGGTGCAAGGTCTCGAGTTCGATCAACAGTTCCAAAAAGATAAAAAAAAGTAGGTTACTAGGGGCATGACCCATAAAGGTGTATTCTTATACCTCTCTCCTCCTTTCTCTGTCTGCTTCCTGGCTGCCTTGGGCTGAGCATCATCCTTCTGTCATACCCTTCTCCACCATACTGATTCTGCCTTGGAACCAGACTATCACTGATCAAGCCTTATGAATTTGTAAGTCAAATAAACCTCTCCTCCTTAAGTTATGGATGTTAAGTATTTTGCCCCACTGAGGAAAAAGTGATTAATACATGTCATGTAGTTCCCTGTAGATCCCATGTAGGATCCTAGGGTATATGGATTATAAAAACAAGCACAACCCTAACAAGTTGCTCTTATTGATGATTACAAAAAAAAAAGGTCTCAACATCATTAAGACTATAAAAAAGGGCAAAGTAGCCTTTACTTCTGCTCAGAATAACCTTAAAATAAGTAAAATGCCAGCCATCAGGGGCTTGGCTGGGCCCTCAATCTCCTATGATGAGTGTATGGCAAAGACTTAAATAAAAGACACAAGTAATATGGTCCTGGGGTCAAGAAGGTCAGAAGAGAACGTCAAAAAGGTCAGAACTCTCTTGGCGCTAAGACAAAGACCTCTCTGGATTGCCCGCATTTATTGGGATTCAAACAAATTCAGCAGGGGACGGTAAATGAAAATGAAAGAAATAGCTGAGGTAAAGGTGGAAAACTGAGAAGGACCTTAAAAAGTTAGAACAAGATTTGTCGGGCAGTAAATTTGGCCAATGAAGAGAACTGTCTTATCTCTAATGTTGACAATTATTGCCCTAGAATTGGAGTAAGAGCCAAACACCCCTGGCTGTCTCATGGGTGGTGTTATCTCATCTCTTCAGAGCACTGTTGTCACTAACTTAACCCTTTCACAGCCACACCAGCAATGAGAATAAAGCACTGATCCATGCTACAACATGGATAACCCTTGAAAATATTATCCAATAAGTTAAAAAAAATTCAGATTCAAGGACCATATATTTAATGATTTCACTTACATATTAAACATCCTGAATAAGCAAGTCCAATTCACAGAGGGGCAGAACATCAGTGATGGTCAGGGGCTTCAGGAAGTGGGGTTATTACTGAGGGAAAAAATGGCGAGAGACTGCTAATGAATATGGAATTTCTTTCCAGCTGATGAAAATCTTCTAAAATTAGTTATTGTGTTGGTTTTCTCAAGTCTCTGTATACACTTAAAATTACTGAATAGTCACTTTAAATAAGTGAACTCTATGGTATGTGAATTATATCTCAAAAAAACTGGATATTTTTCCAAGGAAAATGGGAATATATTCTCATACTTACAAGCACACAAAAACATGAAATGTGTTCTCTTGTCATTCTCAAATACACTCATCCACTCAGTTTCTCACTTTAATCCCAACTATACTGTCTCTTGTCCTCTATGTTCTAGAGCTATGCTTTGCAAATTTAATGTATGTGGCCAGGCAGGATGGTGCACATCTATAATCCCAGTACCTGGAAGACTGAGGCAAGATGATTTGAGGCTAGCCAAGGCTATCTAACGAGTTCAACACAACTCTGAACTATATAGCAAGATGCCATCTCAAAAAACAAAAAACAAGAAATCTTAATGCATGTAAGAATCACCTGAAGACTTTATTAAAATTCAGATTAGGATTCCTTAAATTTAAAGGGAAGCTTGAGATTCTGCATTTCTAGCAAGTTCCCAGTTGTGGCAAGTGTAAGAGAGATGTACCAGACCACAATAAAAGGTTTACTATATTCATGGATTCATGGATTCACAACATATACTAAGTTCTAATCAGGGAGCAGAGCTACTATCACAGCTCAAACTGCAAGCCACACCCTAGAATATTCCTAGGAAGGCTTTTTCTCCCTGTTCTTCCAGTGCACAGGGCTATACACAGGCAGTCACAGCCTTCCTTCTAGGCTAGCTCTACTGCTAATTGACCTTCTATCAGCTACCTCCTCCCTCTGGAAATGCCCTCAAATACAGTTCTTCAGAGTTATATCCAGTAACCTAGGTAGGTGTGGGGGTGGGTACATGCAAACTGTTTTAAAAGCCATAAAATATTATCACTGTTATGGGGGAAGAGTGTTGAGATAGTGAGCTACTGCCTATTATTACAAAGTAACACCTGATGCCTGCTGTACACTGAAGACAAGCCAAGGCAAGGACTACTTCTCCTTCTGCCAGGGTTTGACAAGACAAGGACATTTGCCAGAAAAGAAAGACTTCAGTGACCAAAGTAAAGTTAGTTCTAAGAAAGAGTAAAAGCTTTAGTTCATGTCTTAGAGATGCTTTAGCTTCTTGTTTCACTGTAAAATCATGAACTTAATAATGGGGGTTTTAGTTAATGGTCACAGGCATGTCCCAACTCACTTCACACAATCTCAAACATATCACTAGAGTGACAGGAAAATTCAAGGTGTCTGATTAAACTATCGCCAGAAGGAACCAAAGCAATAAAGCTCTAAATGAGCTTCCCTTTCTATCAAATTACAGTAGCCTGGGGATAAGAAAAAAAATTTACTTCACTGTAGAAAATACTTCATATTTTATTTTACTTTCCATGAACAATTTCAACCAAAAGCAAAAACAAAGAAAAAAAATGAAAATGTGCTATATGACTATATGTACCCGTGTTTACCCCACAAAAAAGGAAAACTTAACTTACATAATTATGGAATTATTCAAGAAACACAGAATTTATTATATACTACTTCAAACACAAGCTGTACAAACAAGTTTGTAAGACTTGGGAAAAGCTAATGATCCATTTTACCACAAGAGAGTCCTAAAATCAGTTACTCTGCTTGTATATTTCCTTAAAATTTCAAAATAATTCTTAAGGTTTATGAAACAGCAAAGAATGATTGTAGGTGTCTTCCTAATTTGCAAGATTATTATTCTATGATGCTGTTTTAGTTACTGTTCTCATTGCTGAGACAAAATATTCAACACCTAAAGTTAAAGGAGGTAGAGTTTAGTTTGGCTCACTGTTTGTTGAGGTTTCACTCCCTAACTGGCCTACTCCAAGGCAGGGAAGCGAGGAGGCATTAGAAGATAAGCAGCATTAATGGCAGCAGCAGATGCAAGTTCTTAATGTCTTTCAAGAAATGAAATTTGTCATAATGTATAAGTAAAAATAGGAAAAATTTTTTCATTGCCATTTAAAAATAAGAACCTTCACTAAAAAAAAAAAATGAAAGCCTATTTAACATCTTGGCATTAATGTCTTTACTCAGCTTTTTAACTATAAATGTAGTATATGGATTCTGCAACTCAAAAACTGAAATGACTGAATACAATTTCTTCATCAGTAAGTATCCCAGCAATGTAAGAGAAGCCCTCATTATGGGAGGGTACTGCCCTAATTTCATTCTGACTGTGAGTCAACAAACCAGTTTATATAACATAAGCATTGATTAAAAAACAAACCCCAGAAAATGTACTGTACTTCTTAAACTGTGCTTTAAAACATTTTTATTAAGATTGTTCCATAACAAAAAGGAAAACAGACATCTTATTATTCAACCATCATGCTGTTTATACTATGATTTTAAAAATAATAGTTATTTTAACAGTTTAAGGGTTTCCATAATGTTTTAAGTTCTAATTGCAGTATGCACTCAATGCTAAACAATTATTCATTCCAAATGTGTTTAGTCACTTTAATCAGCCTAACATTCATATGGCAGCTTTTCCATGACTCTGACACTAAACTATAAAGTCCAAGAGAACAGAAACAGGACACCAATACCCTGAAGCCCTAGAGCAGTTGCCAGTATAATACTATTTATTAGAGAAAAAGCACCTGACTCCTATCGTCACATATAACTTAGAAAAAGTTAGGCATCATTTCAAACCCTTGTCTACCAAGTTAAAACTGCATACTAATGAGACTATACCACATCGACCAACTTAGAGAAATACAATTTGGTAGTAGCAAGGGCTCCACCCCTAACTTAATAAATCAGTAATCAAGAAATACACCTCCATCAGAAACTATGCAGGAGGACTGTAAATTCAAGCCCAGTATGTGCAAATTAAGATTCTGTCTCAGTTGGAAAGCAAGGCTCTGAGTTCAATCCTTAGTACCAAAACAAAACAACCTTTGAAAGAAGTCAGTCCTGTCTGCAGCTCTCAGCTGCTGCAAAATGATGCCAGGAGAGCAGAACTGTGTTGGTGCTTCTGTGTCTTCCATGACAATCACACATCACCTCCCTTACATGTGCAAACCCAGGCAGGGCTAAGAGGTAGCCCCTGTCCTTCTTATGGGGCACTCTGCTCAGCTATAACTTTCTTTTGAAGTTCACATTATCAGTAATCCTCCCCAAACCCAGAACAAGTACATGCCCTGAATTTGCACATTAGGGACTTACAGAGTTCTTACATCCTCAAGATCTACTTTTATTACTCACAGATGCTTTTAAAAGTTTATTAAAGATCAACTGTCTGGATTCCCCTTGAGGCTGACAACTTTGCCAAAACCATGAGCTTCCCACCTCACTATAGCCAGGCAGGCAGGCTCACTTACTACAGGTTTATGGAGGCATTTAATTCATACCTCCTGTACTTGTCAGAGTTCTCCAGGTAGAGACCATAGCCAAAACTTTCTCAATGGATCTGCCTAAACAAGGCAGAGAATCTTCGCTCTTTCCTTCTTTTCAAGCCCAATTCTCTTTCACAAAATTCCCAGGAAATTTTCTACCTTTAATTACTTGGGGCTTGAATAATACAACCCTGGCTCTGGATTCAAATTCTAATTCTCCCTGTTAAGAGCTGTGATCTTCAGCAAGCTATTATGTCTCAGCTGTTTTTCACCTCACCATAAATAATCACTTCATTGGGCTGGGAGAATTACTGTTTGTTTATTATGCAATACTACTGTTTACTAACATTGCCACTTACTGGATGAAGCCCAGAGAGTGTAAGAACCATGACTTTGTTAACTCTGTCTCCCCGCATACCTCAATGGTGACATGCAGAAGCAGCAGGTGCTAAGACCAGTTTACTACTGTGCATAAAAGTATTGAAAGACAATATCACCTTCAGTTGAGTCTCTCAGTTTTCCATCCACTAAAACAGTCTTTTATTCAAAAACATTAATTACTTTAAGAGTAATGCAGCCGCCTCCATGGAATTTTAGGTCCACATCCACTAGACCAAAAAAGATTGACTAAATTGTATTTCCACTTAATAAAAATGAAGCATGTTTTTCTCCTACCTAATCTCAACTTCAAAACCACTTGACAACTCTCTTGAGTTTAGCCTTGAGGAATTTTTTTTCTTTCTTAAAACGTCTATGTAAGTAAAGACAGTAAAGTAAAGGCATTTGCAACTCTCAAATTTCAGGCTCTAGTCCCAACACTACTCTAACTACAGAATGTCAAACCAGCCCAAGACCCCATTTTAACTGAACAGATGAGCTAAAGAGAAACAAAAATATTTAATTTCTTCAAGATAATGAATACTTCATATCATCATATATTCAACACTAAGGACAAGTGTTTAGAATAAAAAAGCTACAACAAACCATGAAATAAACTGTATTTAATCCATAGTTTGATCGGTTTATGATGGTACCAAGTTTCATAACATTATTTTAATTTATTTTCAACCTAGGAAATTCTGAAACAAATACAATCGCAAGAGACAACTATAAGAGCCTGCTGAAATTTGTAACCTTTGAAAATAAATCCACATCCTATAAGAAATATAAATATATAAATATACAATGTGAACAATGAACCTATAAAAATATTTAGAAAAGGCCTTGATATCTTTTATTTTATTTAATCACTTAGCTAAATATCCCATCATTTTATGAAACATCATAAAGCAGTCCCTCCCAAGGACACACAAACTCTTCTTCAGGCCCAGAAAGAAGACAAAGGGGCTCCAGTTGGTGAACATGCTTTCTGAACCACTTCATGATAGACACTTCCATTTTTCTCTTGAACTCAGAAGAAATCACAGCAAGGCCTATTCTTCACTGCTGACCCTCTACTTCTAAAGTGTCATTTCACAATTAGACAAGAAGCTGATAAGAAAAGGGAAGCTAGTCAAGATACATCTTGAATTTGAAAATAAGTCATTTTAATCTATTCTGATAGTTTTCTACATCATTAGAAATGTATGAGGAAGGTATAATACTAAATGTGTCCTTCACTCCCCCATAGAACAAAAGAAAACGTCAAACATAATGTTAGCCAGCTCAAATTTCAGGATTATCAAGCTTTCGCTTCATCAGGAACACCGATTAACCTGGTAAACCTGATTTTAACATTGTGTTTCCTAGCTCAAACCTCTCAGCATAGCTAACAAGAAGATACACAATTGTTACAGCCATAAACTATTAAGCTAGTATAGTTCACAATGGTCACAAGGGAAATCAGATGCCTCTCAGGCTAAGGGAAAGCAGATGCTTCTCAGGAAAAGGACAGGTTAATGATATTCAGCTCAGACCACATGTATCACTTGGTAAACTGGTTTACTGGGATAAGAGAAGGAATGTCTGGCTTTTTTTTAAAGCTCACTCAACTGAAACTAACCCAGGGTTCAGGAGGACTGAATTAGACTACTTATTAAAAAAGTCATTCATGAAAGTGATTATGTGATCAAGCATAGAAAGTTGAAGGCAGATAAAAAGTGTATTAACTTTGATAGAACTTGTCTAGTTACTGCCTGAGCTTGATAGGAGTGAGTGAGTCGCCACCTACCTAAACAGGAACTCATCTACTGTCCATTCAGACACTAAAGTTTTAAACCCCTGTTGTAACAGTCTGCCTGAGGCCAAGTAACTTAAAAGAAAAGAGGTTTATTTACGTTACAGTGTTGGAAGCTGAAAGTGCATGAGCCATACATGTGAGGTATCACATCATGGGAGCACGTATGTGCAAGAGGGATCAATCACACAGGCAGACAGGAAGGGATAAAGACAGGAAGGGATGGAATTGTCCTTGTTTTTATTAAAAGTTCTCAGAAGAACTAACCGGGATCCCATGAGACCGACATTAATTCCTTCCCATGTAGTGCCTCCAATGACCTGCTAGAGGTTTCAACACCTCTTCACACCACTGCACTGCAGACTAACCCTCCGACACTGGAACCCTTAAGGTCACACTCAAATTATATGCAAGCCACAACAGACACCCATGATACTGAGAGTTTCCTTAACTAGGGGTGTCACAGACTATGAAATATCTCACAACATGAATTTCATGATATTCAGTCTACTGTGTATTTTTACTTATAAACATTTACATGTACATGAAATACAAGTACACACACATTTAATTAATACATATCAATTGAAATAGTGACATCAATCCTCCTCACCAAGGTGCTGCTTCAGCTAGTATAAAGTATCTTCTGCCTGGTTCTCTGTACCTCTCAGGGAGTAGGACAACATACTCCCAACTCCAGGCCAAGGCCATTTCATCCCCCTTTTACTGTATCTGCAGTCCATTACCCTTGTAGGCACATAGTACTCTACCTGTACCTCCTAGATAAATTTTCTTTGAGCACAAATGACCTCCCTGGCAATTTCCATTTTGGCCAGAGTTCTCCTCCAGAAACTGGTAAGGCTGTAAAAGTAGGAGACTCAACATGTCAATGAATCATGAGTGAGGGAATGTTTATTATCTGGAGTCAGAAACAAGAGTCCTTGTGAAATAACACTAATCTCTCTGTGCCTGCTTCAAACTAAGCCAAGCTCTACATGTAGATCCATGATCAATTTCAACAACTGACAGAGAAAGCAGTTGACCCAATCCTCATGAAATCCTGGAAAGCAGATGCAGAGGAATACACCTCCACTTGCAGCCAGGACTAAACATGACAGCTCTCAACACTGCTCTTGGAGACCATGACTTTGTAGACAGCAGAACTTCTGCTGCAGTGTCCTTTTCTTGCCTACTGAAAATGACCACTAAGCAAGTGCTCTGTCAGGCACATCGCTACCTTAGACAACCACCACGCCAAGACAAGCCCTCTCATACCTTCACTTCATATCCTAGTTAACAAGGAGTTATGGAGCACATGACCATGGGCAAGCAACCAACAAGAGAAGCCACTGAGCCTCAATCCCAAGACCACTGTCCCCAAAATTTCCTTGTGTACATGCAAGAGACAACAATGACAAAAAACACAGTGGTAATAAATGGCTAACATTATTTGCCTGATATGGATCAAGTAGGTTAATTTTCATAGCAACATCATGGGATGTTTATGTTATTCTCATTTTATAGATGCAGACATCGGTTTAAAGATACTAACCATGTGTCTGAACTTCGTAAGCAAGTAGCAGGGTCACAGGTCAATCCTAGCAGGACCTCTTGCTGCAGTCTCCAAAACCTCTGCAGAAAACTGGATGAGCCTAAAGTCTGGGAAGTGTTCTCATCAACTCAGAAGTACCTCACCGCCTTCTGATATCTAATTTTCTCCCCTATAACATGAAATACTAGAGCAGATGATAGGTCTAAGGTCACTTCCTACCAACAGTTTTGCGTCAAACAAAAGACTAAGACAGCCACATGACAATGTAGCCAGAAGCTTGACTGGGGGCCCAAAGCCGGGGGCCTTACTCCAAGTTCAGTTTTTTGAAAATTTTTATAGTAAAATATATAACATTAAATGCATTAACTTGTAAGTAAAAACAGGTTAGTAGCATAAAGTACACAGCATTCTGTTCCTGCATCACCAACATGCATTTTCAGAAGTTCACTGCCCCATTTTCCATTTTCTTACAACCATCATCTTACTTTGTCTCTAAACCTGTGGCTACACTGGATATATCATAGTTTTTTGTTGCTTTCAGACTGATTTACAATGAACATAAACTCCTAACAGTTCATCCATGTTGTAGCATGTAATATTTTTTTTTCATTTTTTTAATTTTATTTAAAGAGGGGGGAAGCAAAACAGAAAAAAGGGTAGTAAAAATACAGAATTAAAAAAAATAAACAGTAAGAAATCACTATTTGATACATTACATATTGTCTTCTTGGATATAGTTGTTCAAGTTACAAAATTAAAGCATACAAAGTGGACATTCAAACAGTGAGGCTGCAAACAGCTCTGTTCACCGATCCAACAAAAACTTAGTAACATGGTTATCAATCTTACACCCTTAAGTATACATACAGTTATCTCTTTTAGAGCACTTTCTTTTCCTCCTCTTGCTTTTTTTTTAAAAATTTTTTTTATTTAAAGAAAAAATTTTGAAACAGAAAGAGGGTAGAAACAATACAAAATCTCAAAAACAAAACAAAATAGTAACCAGTAAAAAATCATTAGTTGATAATTACATACTTTCCTCTTAGATGCAGTTGTTCAAGTTACAAAAGTAAAGTCCACAAAGTGGACATCCAAACAGTGAGACTGCAGTCAGTTTTGCTTATCCATCCAACTAAAACTTTAGCAACATGGTTATTAATTCCACACACTCAAACATACATGCAGTTATATCCTTTACAATACTCTTTTCCTTTTTTTTTCTTTACAATAACTATAATCCATTCTCGTAAACTACTTAGAACTTCTACACATGTATAAGTCTCTACACATATACCTAGCCTTTCTGTATTAGAGGGAGAAACAAATCAAAACAAGTCAGCAATACAAATTCCTAGAGAAACACAAAATGAAAAGAACATACAAAAACACAACACTAGGTGATCTACAGTAGTCACTATGATGTCTCTTATTTTCAATAACATTGTCTATATCATCAAAAATTATATAAACTTAGCATTGCTTTACATTAGCATGTAATATTTTTGTGGCATGTGATAACATCTCCTTCCAAGGCCATACATCCCATTTATATTGTCTGTTTATACATTTATCAGTCCACACAAGTTGCTAAGAACATAGATGTACAAATACCTGTGGGTATTTATGAGGAAAATGGATACAACTTATGGTTGAATATTTTTAACACAAGAAAAAAAATGCTCCTAAAACAAAACTCCTCACCATTTCTGAGTCAAGCCAACCTCTCTGAGCCCAGGCCTGGTGTCCTGGCAGTGCATCCGTGTCACAGAGCAGCATACACAGCACTGCTCCATGAACAGGCCCAGGTTCCTGCTGCAAAGGTAGCTCTTTGCCTGTGGCTAAAGACTAACATAAACACATACCACCTAAAGAAAATAATCTCTAGCCAGGCGTGGTGGCTCACGCCTGTAATCCCAATACTCAGAGGCTGAGGCAGGAGGATCCTTGCGAATTCAAAACCAGCCTGGGTTACAAAGTGAGCTCAAGGCCTGCCTGAACTACATAGAGACACCCTGTCTCAAAAAGACAAAAAAAAAAAAAAATCTCTTTTAAAAGCATTACCATAAGGATGATCTATGTGTACTTTGTAGGTGATTTAGGATGAATTATTCTGGACAGCAGATCAACTTCTAGAATAATCCTAGGATTTTTTTCTAACCACCCTGAAGTTAGTTCAAGAATTTAAAAAGTTACTCAGTAATGAAAGTCTTCTGTTATTCTTAAAACAAATCTTTTTTCATTTTAATGCAAGTGTTTCTTACCATTTCCCATGTCACTGCTCCCCTGTCTCCCCCATAAAAGGGAAAAAATTGCTTTTAAGTATTCTTTTGCAAATCTATGGTTTTTAAGTTATTTTTACATTGCCAGGTTTATATGGGGCCCGGCCACTCCTCCTATGAAGGGTCAAGTTTCACTGAAAGGCACTATCACTGTGATGACCACCAACCTTGACAATCTTCTGGAGATGGATGAAAGGTTTAAGGTAGCTGATGGCCTTTACTTTGGACTATACTACACAAAACTTGGAGAAAAAGAAACAAAAGTACTTCAAAAATGTTCTGGATAAAATACACCAAATAAAGAATAGTTTTGAATATATCATGATAACATAGCTATATAATGGTACTAACTTCAACTGTGATCTAACACTGATTTTCTAAGTAAAAAAAAAAAAAAAAAAAGAATTCAGACAATAGCAATTAAACTGGTACTCTACTGAAAGGGTTTCTGAGGTAAATAATGTTTAAAAAAAATGTCCCATGTGATGCAGAAAGCCCAAATCTAATGGACTGGGTGGGCCAAAGCAGCCTGAAGAGAGTCATGCCTTAAATAGGAGAAACCTCCTTGTTTAGGTAGTGCACTGAACCCAAATTACAAATTTATTGCTAACAATTTAAAGAAATGGGAGACTTGAATCCTACAATTCCAGGTCAAGTCATGTTCCCATGAATTAATATCACTCCATCAGTCCAGGACACCAACAGGATCCTACCTGAGTCAAAAGAAGAACACAAAACATGTGAACTGCTGCCCTTTGGTCTTCCTCTTTTAAATAATACTAAAATAAGGCTGATGATTTTTAGACTCTTTATAAAGTACTCATGTGATCTTGAAATAGTGAGAGAGGCAGTCTGTACAGCAAATGTTTCATTAGATTAAACCAGAAAGCTTCCTTAGCACCCTTAAAATGGTAATGCCTGTTTCTCAATGTAGAAGATCCCTCAGATTTCCACCCTGAAAATATGATTCATGACTCCCAAGTCATCTCTCATTTTACAACTACCAGAATTTTAATTACTAAAAATTTAATAGAATCAAATCCATGACAATTCAAAGTAGATAAAGATTCCTCACTGGTGGAACTGCCTCTAATGACCACAGCACAGTTTCTGAAATTAAGATTCAACAAGCCACCAAATAAAATGCAGCAACTCAAAATGACCTAAAAATTACTTCGGGCTTCATTTCAGCATTCCATAGTACCTAAAAATGTATAACATCATTAACAAGTCAATTGGCTTCCTTCTCCACTCCCCCAAAAAAGAAAATTTAATTAGTGACCTGGTTTGTTTTAATATGTAACTTCACCATTTTTTAAAGCTTGCTTACTTACTGATTCCTGTAAGAAATAAAGATGAAATTTTAAAAGGGACAAAAATAAACACTACACTCATAGCCGCTAAACAAAATAAATGTTTTCTATAAATCCAGAGAACTAAACACACACACACACACACACACACACACACACACACACACAGAGTTGAAACCAGTATTTTGTCCCTAAAAGAAAAATCATCAAAAAGGGAAATGTGAGTCATTAACTATGCTCCATTATTTCATGGAAAGCAAGCTGCTTTTAAGTCTAAAATTATCCTCTGATGCTAAGCCCTGTGTATATTTTTCCACCTTTTCCCACTTTGTTGTATGTCCTTTGGCAAAAGATTAAACCCAATTAAAGAATGAGATCTTGTATAAGACAATGTGAGTTTAAAGTGGCCAAGATAATAAACTTGTATGGCAAACACACTCAGCCGCGACAACCTGAGCTGTTGCTGAGCAAGGCAACAGACACCAGGAGAACCGTGAAGAAAGACTTGAGTAGGGCATGTGTACAATGCAGGGAGTGGGACAATCAATGGCTCTTATAGAACTAACAAGAAAGAGAAATCCCAGAAAAAATGTATGGGCCCTGTTGCCTATTGTGCTTCCAATTCTCATGCCAATTACCGTATTCTTCAACCCTAAAGTCTAAACTCATGTGGCACTTTTCATCTACATAAATAATTTATTCCTTTTACCCCTCTACTCTACCTTCCAAAAATTTCTCACCTATAACAGTGGACAAAAATTTTTAATTAACTTATTGGTACACTTTTGACATATATAATGATCACTTTTATCACGGGAAATTTGTATATGTAAATAATATATCTTGCTTCCTCCTTGTTTCATCATTCCCCCTTCAAGTGTTTTTCTCTTCATTGTTTACAAAGCTTTGCTTCCATTTTCTTCCTTCTATTGTTTTTCCCTTTTCTCTTCTTTCCCTCCCCATTCCCCCACCACATTGTTCCCCTTTCCATTTCAATATTTTCTTCCTACTCCCCAAAATCTATCATGCATTCTGATTCATATCCTTATTTATGTTTTTTGGTTCCTCACACAGAGAAACAACAATATGATATTTAAACACGTTTCAATTTACTTCACTTAAAAGTATGGCCTTGAGCTGCAACCTAAAAATATCTCAGGCTGATCCTTCTTTGTGAAAGTACAATACTCCACTGTATATAAAAACCATATTTTCTTTACCCATTCACCTACTGATGGGCATTTAGGCAGTTTCCATGATTTAATTATTTCAAGTTGTGGTACAACAAACATGGATATACATATATCATCGTGGTATGATGCTTTTAACTCCTTTAGGGAGATATCAAGAAGGGGAATAGTTTGGTCAAATGGAACCTTTAGTTTTAGTTTTTTGAAGACTCTCCATATTGATTTCCATAATGGTTGTATCAATTTACAATTACATCAACTGTGTAGAATGGATTTTTTTCCCCACAGCCTTGCCAACATTTTTTATAGGTTGATGTTTTTATAACAATCATTCTTTCTGGAATGAGATAGAATCTCAGTGTTTTTTGAATTTGCATTTCTCAAATGACGAGTGATGTTGAACTTTTTCATATATCTTTATTTTCTATTTGGACTTCTTCATCTGGGACATGTCTATTCATTCCAGATACCCATGTTGGGATCCTTTAAATCTGGAGGGTCTGAATTTTTAAATTCTTTACATATTCTAGATATTAGTCCTTTTGCTGAAGAATAGCTGGTAAAAATTGCTTGCATCCTGTGTGTTGCCACTTCACTCTGTTGATGGTTTTTCTGTACAAAATCTTTTTAATATAAGATTCCAGTTGTTGATTCTTTGCAATATCTCTTGTGTGATTTGAGTTTTGTTCAAGTCTTTGTCTACACCTATGTCTTCAAGAGTCTGACCTACATTATCTTCTAGATTTTCCCATCATGGATTATCACGAAACTAGTCTTTAATGTCCATTCTTTTCAAAATCTAGAACAGTACTGCATATTCACTGAACCAAACTGTATGCTGAATATTAACTACTGTTTATGCTTCTGAAATCAGCAGAGCAATAAACTCCCAGTAATAGAACACAGACACCTTAATAGAAATAGCATTCCATAGATAATCATTAGCACATTAGACAGCTAGATTGTGCCTGTCTACAGTGTGTGTAGGACTGCTCCATAATTAATGCTTTAATCAACAGTTCAGTCTGCCTGAGAAAAGATCACGATCTGAGCCAGCTATGTTATTTACTATTGTGTGAGGGAGGTGTATGTGGAGGTGAATTATTTAAAACTCTTCCTTCAACATTGTACAGTACTATGTTTGATGGTTTATCTCCATCTTCCTTACTCTCTTTTTCTAAGGCTAAAGAGCATAACATATTTAAACAGTGTTCTTAAACAACATTGCTTAAAAAGCTGTATTTATTTATTAGTACATGTATTTCTGTTAAATACTGATTCAGTAAGTACATTAAGGAAGGTTTTATACTATCAAATAAACTCCAGTATTCATTCATCATTAATGTACATTCTTCTGCATCCATTTCTTTCACGTTTAAACTGCTATTCGATGTCCTGAAAATTTCAAACATCACTAACATATTGGCCAAGGCCAAGGTGGGAAGAGCACGCACAGAACCAAAAAATAAGAATTATAAGACTATTAATACTTGGGCCTACACACAAAGAAATGTAAATACTACAAAAGGAGAAGAAAATATTCTTGTACTTCATAAGTAAAAAACAGCTGTTCAAATTAGAAAAAGTACACATTCTTATTTATTCTCATTTCCTAAATAGTTTTATCTTCATCCAAAAATACATACTATTTTTCATCCAAATGTACATACTATTTTTGAAGGAAATTAAATTCTTAAAGTTAAAAGAAAGTTTTCAAAACCTCACCAATAGAGATATGTATTACTCTTAAGAACCTGTTCCAAATGCACACAGACAGAAACAAGCCATGCCCACAGTATTATATATTAGTTCATGCTATAATTCTTTTGCTAAATTCTATAGTTCTAATGCAAGTATATTCAAGAAAGGCTTCCATGAGAATATAGATTACATTATTTTAACACCTCACAGAACTCCACTGTGTGACTGGAGCAATACTTTGCTACAATTAACACAAAAATAAATTTCCAACATCTGTTTTCACATACATCTCCAATTATTCTAAATTCCAAGAAGTACCTTAATCAAACATACATACTGATACATATTACTTAGTGGATTCCCAGAACGGAAGAACGTGTAAGACACCAAGTGCCCTCTGGCCCCAAATCTTTGCCAAGATTGAGTTTGGTACATTTTAATTTTTACTTGTGCATGATAAATCCTAAATTCCATTAATTACTTCAACCATTTTAAAAATGCTTTTTCTTAGCAACAGTTTCTCATTTTTATGTAGCAAATATCACTTTTTTTCTATAGCCTCTACACCTCAATATGATGTACATAAAGTATTTCTCTAGCTCATGAGAACACATATTTTCCCTTTACTTGTTTCTAATACTTTCCTTCTGTATTTCCAGTCACCTAGAATTAGCTTTAGCATAAGGTAGGATAAAAGGAGTCAGTGTTATTCCCAAAATGAATAGTTCACTGTCCACTCAACCCTCACTAAACAATCTATTTCACACTGAGTTGAAATATTGTCTGTACTGTATACCAAATAAGCAAAATATAATTGTACTATTTATTATTGAACTTTAGTTTTGTTCCATTGACTAGGTAAGAGATACAGTAAATGATTCACTTACAGTCTACTACTCCAGCATCCACTGCGAGTGTCAAATTCTGTCTTTTATTGCTAAAGTTGTGTTACTTTGAATAAGGCTGTTAAACTTTCTGTGTCTTAGTTTCCTTACACATAAAGTAACATAATGGTATCTGTTATAATTAACTATAATGTCAAATTGCATAAAATAAACTCCCAGCTATTTGGTTTAACATAGTTTTCAGTGTGTTTGAATGATCGTGTTATGGCTTCTATCTGGATGTTCCCCCAAAGCCTCATGTGCTCATAGCTGGGGCTTTTTTTGGAGATAAATGGATCTAGGATGTGTGATACTAGGACAAAGTGTGTGAAAACTAATCTGATAGTTCTGGGTATGGATAACAGAAGCCTCCATTGGGTGTGAGTGGCACCAATCAATAGACTTGTAGCCTGGATGGAATATAAAAGGGAAAGATGAAAGGTAGGCTACTGCTGCTTGCTACTGCTTCCTCCTGTCTGCTCTACCATGGTCTGTTTCTCCTCTGCCATAGCACCCTACTTTTGAGCCAGCTACCTTTGAACTAAAATCTCTATTAACTTGTGAAATAAAATAATACTTTCCTTCCTTTAACTTGTAGGTGTCAGATATTTTATCTCAGCAAGGAGAAAAACAACTAAGATAAATGTAGTTACTGAAAAGCGAAGACCTATCCTCAGTGTGAGTGGCACCAACCAATAGGCTGTAGATTGAGTGGAACAGGAATGGAAACAAAAGGAAGTTTGCTTCTGCTTCTCTTGGAAGTACTCTGGTCTTCGTCATTGCCTTTGGACATCAGTCTTCAGGCTCCCAGCACAAACCCTTTAGCCTTTTACCAGAGACCCGTCTGTTGGCTGATACCGACTCTGCACAGGACTCTGCAGAGAGTTCAAGGCAGTCAGCTTTTAACTGGACCTCTTCACATCTCCAGCATGCAAACAGCCCTTTTGCATTATTTGCACCTGACACTGCATATGGCCATAGCCTACCTTGTAAATCTATAGACAGGTAGGCAGATAGATCAATCAATCTTATATTAAACCTGTTTCTCTAGTGAACAGTGACAGATACAGTACTTTGTCACTGTGTCACTCTAAATTGTGAAAATCATGTATGTGATAATTATTACAATCCTTCAAAGTAAGGAGAGATTTGATTCATGTCTCTGAGAATCCAGAGATCACTGAAAAAGATTTAATCGAGTGATCAAGAAATTAACACACACAAGCCATGCTGTTTATCAAGGGGATCTTGATCCAAACTACAACCAACAAAGCCAAATGGAATTTTAAAAGTTAACATTTTTTTTTTCTTTTAGAGACAAATGGTTTCTCTAAAATTCCTCAGGCCTAGGGCACAAATGTCACTCTTCCCCTCTTCAGCCCAGATGAGTGGACAGAATATGAGTATGTTGACTCCAGAAGGTCAGAGGTTAGGGTCCAGTGGAGATGAGTAGCATAACGACTCGCCCTCTCATGTCCTTGGCCTATCATTTAAAGTGGCTGAACATGCAGAAGCTGGACTCAAGACAAGGGCCTAGTTTCACTTCCACCAGGAAGAGAGGGAATGGGTGAAGCCTGGAACAATAAAGTAAGCCTAGATGTGTGTATTGTCTCGCATTCCCTCTTCCCTCTGTTCCTTGCACATCCTTGAACACCTAGAGGGCAGGTGATGAGTTGAGGCATATGAGGCCCCTCCACCTCTGAGTAGCTCTGAGTAAAGCCTTCTTCCTTTTCACCAAAATATATGGCCTCTGATGGTTTAGACAACAGCAAGAAATCATATGAACCTGAGCACAGAAACCTATGTGGCCAGCAGCAAATCTGGTAGATAAGAGAAGGGGACTTCAAAAAGTAATATCTGGATTAAGAGCTAAAAGGACAGGTAGCAGTAAGTGAAGTAGGATGATGGGAGGTAGAAAGGTGGGAGGCTGGATTTTCAGTCCAGCCGCTTGGGACTGACAACAGAGCCCCACATCTACCTTTTCTGAGAAGCTTTGTGTATGCTGTCCCATTTGCCACAATTTCACAAAAGCTGATTTCTACTTACCTTCAACTTCTCAGCTTAAAGCCATATCCTCAGAAAGACACTTCACAACCACCTACTTATGAGCACGAGTTATGGTCACTGATAAAAGAATGATGTAAATACAGTTGTATTCATTCAACAGAAATATTCACAGCTGGATATGTTACAAGACCTCTAGCATCAGTAAGACATAGAAGTGGTTCTTCATCTGCAAGATTATCCTCTCCAAACATAAATGTGCAGGTTTCTGTAAAATTATCTTTTCTTTATGTGCAAACAGCAGCATTCTGCTCACATTTAGAATGATCTCAGCTGGTAAAAGCTTCCCCTAGCTCCTGAAAAACACAATTTACCTTGCCTAAATACTGAAAAGGATAGCCCTTCTCTACAACACAACTTCAGGTATGACCTAAGAACCCATGAGCACTGTTGTTGGTTGCACCAAAGATACATTCTAATTACATATGTACATGATTATTCAGTCTCCACCACTGTACTGCCTGTTCCATGAGGGCAGGGGATGAGTATTTTATTCACATCTCTACACCCAGAAATTAGTGTAAAGCCCATCAGATAACCAATTTAGTACTACTGATTTAGTATTTGCTATTTTAAGACACAAAACACCACAGGGAAAAGTCCTGAATCAGGATGGAAAAGACACATCAGAAAAGATCTTACTGCTCCCTATTTAGAATTATGGCCTGTGGAACCAGAAGCCATTAAAAGACCTTAAGGATGAAAGCAGCAAGGACATATTTGGCTTGGCTAAAACGTGGAGAGTGGGGCAAACAGTTAAGAAGAATGGAAGTAGTACTCCTGAAAAACGGTAATGGGAGGGGTTAGGTCAGGGCTTGGAGGGATACCGAGCAGGGGACTACTTAAGCCATTTACATAGTGTTTCAAAAACTGACATTATTATAAATGCCATTATGTCTCATAGACAGGTTTGGCATCAGAAAAGGATACTCTACTTTATTCATAAGTCATAACCTTAACCTAAATTATGAACCTGTACAAGACAGATATAAATCACTGAACCTGCAGAGTAAAAATGAGAGTAAAACCTGAAATAAAGTCTTCCCTCTGGAGAGGAGTCCCAGTTCTGAGAAATTTCACTCATCCAAGGGACATTGCCAACCATATCTTAAAGACAGCCCCTGGTTAGGATATGCACTGACTGTGCAACACTACTCAATCAGAAACACAAAGCAGAGGGACTAAGTGTCTTCACACTGACATACTGGTAAATAAATAGCACTAAGGTTTATTACTCCCAAGAAAATAAGTAGTAAATATTGTAAGCCTTCTTTCCCATGATGCTATTTGAAAAAAAAATTTGTTTTGTTTTGTTTTTGGTACTGGGGATTGAACTCACAACCTCACGCTTGCAAGAAAAAATTATTTTGAATATTCTCCTTCTTCATAATCCTGAAAAATGTAAGATATATTAAGCTCTGTTGAATGTTTGTGAGTGGTTTTTTAGGAAGGGAAAAGCAATTTGAAGCCCTCCACATCTGTAGCATTGTGCTGCCTTTTTGATGCTTCTCTCCGTTCCTATCCCTCACAACTGCATGAGACGAGGCACTACTGGAAATGCTTTAGGCCTATAGACCCTGCTGACTGGTAAGAAGAACGTATAAAATGTATAAAATGTTTTGAAACTCTCATAATTCCATCTTTTTTTCAGAAACCGTGAGCAAGTTACTCAGTCTCTCTTTTCTTATAAGTTAAATGACTATCAATATAGCTTCCCTCTAGAAGCTCAATAGCAGTAAATTAAGTAAATATATGCTACAAAGTGTTAAGATATTATTCAATCCAACAAAGACAGATAAGTTAATGTAACTTTCCTGTTTGAGATAAATGCTAGTGAAGCAGTAAGCAGTATTTATTATTTAAAGTGTCAAATCCTGACGGCTTATTTGACATATTAAATGAAGTGTAATCCTCAGAAACGGAACTGCACATCTTTTTCCACCCCATGTGCATATCGCAATCAAGACAGACTTTATGATTCCAACAATCTATTCAGGAGCAAGAGAAAACTAAAACACACAAAACTGTGAAATCATCTTGCACAAGGAGAGTTTTTAAATCACAACAGTTCATAAAGTAGCTCACAAAAACACATTTTAATAACCAGTTTAAAAACTTGTGAACAGACTAACATCTTATCCTTCACCAGTAACTCCAATTATAATATGAGAATAGCATCTTCCTAAAGCTTCCACTATTACGGAAGCCATCCAAGAAGCACATAGTTGAGAATCTATAGGTAACAATATTCCAATAGGTTACATCTACTTTAATTAATAAACCACTCCTATATAGTGGTTATCTTTAAGTGTCAGAGTATTTTTAAACTTTATATTTTACTTTAAAGGTTAAAGAAGCGAAACTTAAAAGTTTATGCCAAATGAAGTTATCAGGTTAGTGTAAGCTCCCAGTAGATTACTATGCAGAAGAATACATTTTTTAAAACAGAATCTCCAATTCTGTTCCTCAACTTACATGTTAATACTGGCTCCAAAAATCTAAAAATATTCTGCAGAAGCTGGCAAAGCAAGATTCATTCCAGAAATCACTTCACAGATCGTCTTAGGGTTTGAAGCACATTGCACTGAAGCTACGATAAATGCCAGCCAGGGATTAAGCCAGATCTTATCAGACATGTTTGTTTCTGGATGGAGGATGAAAGTGACAGCCCATCTCATTACCAAGGTTGTGGTAGTGGTTTTTCCACTTTGTTCTACAGAATTTTGTTTGAAATGCACAGAAAACCATATTGTTTTTCCATTCCTGGTTTCCTGCACATTATATTTTCTGTTTCCAAAAGAGGTGCCCAGTAAGGGTTACAAATAATCTACATTCAAGTAAAAAGGAGATCTCCTATTTCTCCTATTTCCACCTCACTTCATTCTTTTTTGCTTTGAAGGCACTGTCTTTGGTCTCTCTTTTGTGGAGAAGCTAGAAGTGACAGATGCCCAGGAGACTCCTGGTCTAAAGGCAAAAGAATAAGGCAGAGCATCACCAAATCACCAGGACCATCTTACAGAGGCATGCCTCTGTGCCTTATATATCCTAGCTCCCCTCTTTCCCTGTGTGCACAGCACAGAGTCAGTTCCATGATACTGTTCTCCCTAAGGACAAGACTGGGGACTTAGGGGTGCAGGTACCTTCATCCAAAAGAAATGCAAACAAAAGTGATTAGCAGCTTCATATGATGCTTCTACTCCTCTCTTTGGAGAAACAGGAAAGTATCCGTGCATTTAGAAGAAAGCCAGCAACACAAATTAATCCATGGCTCTACAGAGGGCAAGGCAGGTGTTCTAGAAGTCCTAATCTAAATGACCAATGGAGCAAATCTGCAGCTATTTATAGTTCTGAAACTTGGCTAGAAACTAGGCTTGCTCCATAATCTCTGCAGAGGCTCCTGAATTTCTCCTATCCCTTATTTTCAACATAACATGGGAAAGCGAAGGATAGGAATAAGAAGTAAATATGATGAAGTAGAAATAAAATGTAACAATAAATTCATCTAATTACCAAAGACAAGGAAAAAAGTAGAAATACAAACTGCTAATGACCTATAAATCAGCTAATGGAAATAATCACTGTTTTGTTTATATGTGCATATAAAAAAATCATCAAGTTATAGGAATTACAGAATAGTGCCCAATATGTAAAATCTCTGTATTTTAGCTCCTATGATAGTCATTTTTATAAGCTTTTCTCATTATTATATGTTTCATGGCCTGCTTTTTTTAGTTAGCAATAGTCATAAATATTTTCCTATACCAATAAATATTGCTGTATGGATGACACAGCTACAGATTCTATAGACATCTCATGGTTTACTTCCGTATTCCCCACATTTAGGTTGTTTCTAATGTTCCAGCACAATAACTATCAAAGTGAACAATCCTACATACGAATTTTGACTGCTTATACATTTACTGTATTTTCTGTGGACAGATTCCTAAACACAGAATTATAGGGAAAAGAATCACTGATCTCAAGAATCATTATAATAGTCCATCTTCTTACCATCAAATGATAACCCACATTCTTACATTCTTGCTAAATCATGTTATCATCTCTTTTAATCTTTGCCAATTTAAACAATAAAGTCATAAATTAGTGTTTGTTATGGTTTGGTGCTAGATGTCCTCCTAAAGCCTCATGCAGTCATAGGGTTTTGCTGGAGATGGCTGAATCTAAAGTGTGATTGATTCCTATGGAATACTGGGATTAAGGGTGCTGGGATTAAGGATGCATCATTGCTGGATCAGTCCATTGATTGGACAGACATCACTCTATTCCCAGTAGACTGGATACAATAAAAGGAAGAGAAAGAGGTTTGTCTTGAGCTTTCTTGTTGCTTTTGATGTCTTCCATCACCATGAACTATTGCCCCTCTACCATGTGCCACCTTGCCTTGAAGCCTGTAGATTACGGACTGAAACCTCTACACACTGTAAGTTAAATAAACTTTTCCTCCCTTAATTTTGGGGAAATGTATTTTGCCTCAGCAATGAGAAAAGTAATTAAGACAGTGTTTGACTTCCAGGATTTTTAGAACTGCATCCTGGCCATTTATAATTCTTTCATATATTGTCTTTCCGTATTTCTGTCTAGATTTTCTATCACAGTGTTCGTCTTTTCCTTACTAGGAGCTTTTAGATATTTCTTGGTTTGACATTTAAGGCCAGAACACATGTTAAAAATTACTGCAGTTACCATCTCTGCAACCAGCTGGACTGGTTTCAAATTCTGACTCTGCAAAGGAAGTGGTGTAACCTTGCACAACTTAACCTCTCTGTGTTCTGCTCCTCATCTATAAAATGGGGATAATAATGTTGCATTTTCATAGGTGTTATGTGCAGTAAGTGAATTAAAACAGTTTCCAGCCATTTAGTCATTTTTACAATTAATGTTGATTTTAAATTTACGAACTCAATAATTTTTTAGGGTATTCTCTAATTTATAAAAGGTGTATTTTAAAAGATATAATTTTAAGTAATACCAAGAACACATACATATCATATTCCTTTAACATATTGTATCCATATGAATAAAAAAAGAAACAAGAAATAGATATTCATCTCACAAACATTAACTGAATTCACTATTGGACAGGCATTTTGGACACAATGAAACGCTGAGAGATAAAGTTGCTTTCTTTATACATTACTATCCTGGAGAAAACCAACAAGGAGACAGTTGCTTACAGAGCACTGGTCCAAGTGCTACACGTAGAGAGCCACAGCATGCAATTTTCACTGCAAGAAGATACATATACAATCCATACCAAACAGAAGAGTAAGTCACTCTGTGAAAATAACAAGGTGAAACACTAAAGAGGAGTAATGAGTAGTCAGGCACAAACTCTAAGACAAGAAGGGTGCTTTCCACAAAGAGGAAATATCCTGGTACAAGGACTATAAGGCTGAAATATTCATTTTGATATGACAAATGGCAATGATATCAAAGATATAATATAGTTACATCACGGAGGATACATAAATAGCTATGATAATCAAGACTGTCAATAATGAGTGGCTCCAAATCCTCAATTGAATTTAGAAATGTTTAACGCCTGCAGTCATAAGGAAGCACTGAAGAGTTCTAAGCAGAGTAGCAACATTAAGTTTACTCATTTGGAAATATCATTATAGGACTGAAAATGTAGCTCAGTGTTAGAGCACTTACTTGGCACGTGGGAATTCACTCAGACAATAAATTAGAGTAAGACTAAATGCATAAAATATCTTCACCTAACACTATGCCAAAGTTCTTACTGCCTCAACTATGGAACTAAAGGATTGAGGGTGCATGAGTGTGCAGTTGAAATCAACTGAAGAGTGACTCATATATGGTCTCACAAGTCCTCACAAATAAGAAAATTAAAAAGCTCTCTCTCTTCTGAGTCTCTAAGTCTGGGATGCTATTCATCATGTCCTACAAAGCCTGATGATGGGTGTCCTTACATTATTTTTTAAATTACTTCAAAATCTTCCCTTGAAGAACATACCAGTCTTCCTTTTGAAACTTCAGGCACAAATGATCTCAGTGCTGCTCTAAAAAGTTATATTCCTTTTTTTAAAAAGATAATCAAAGCCCCTTTTGGGGCAAATAACTTGATGGCTAGAAAGTGGTCCTACATCTATACAGTCAAACCGCGAATGGGGCATGTTTGAACAATGCAGCTGAAACAGACTTGTGTCCTTATAAGGATATGGACAAAACAAATTCAGTTTCTCCTACTATACTCACAACATAGTCAATATAGAATATTTCTGTGACCTCTAGTCACCAAAATGAATAAGGGTTTCTCACGACTACTGACCAGTTCTCCAGATGATTGCCCAGCAAATACCAGGTGGATATCTGTTAACTCAGTTCAATTCTGACACCGTCAACCTGGATGGAGATAGTGTCAGGTCCCAGAGATTGAGTGCTCATTCCCAGAAGACCACCACCCACTTCTGATGTCAACACAAGCACAGGTTATGGCCTGTGTTTCTGACCAACCTGCTGAAAGCTGGAGGTCCTGTTTCTCTTCACTTGGGTTCAATTAATTTGTTACACTGGCTTTCAGAACACAGGGAAACATTATCTTTCATTTATCCATTTATTATAAAGAATACTACAAAGGATTAGATGACCAGGTAAGATGGAAGAAATACACAGGGCTAGCCAGACATGAGAGATGTGCAGAGCTTAGCCCTGTCCTGGGACACCACCTTCCAGGAACGGTACCCTATGTTCAGCTGTTACAAAGTCCTCTCAAATCCTCCAATTGTGAGTTTTAATGGGAGACTACCTGTGGTAGGCATCCTAGAATAAATCATTCACCACTGCTGAACAACTTAACTTCAACATTTTTCCCTTTCCCAGAGATTGTGGGTGGAACTGAAAGTTCAACTCTCTCATCATTCCTTGGTCTTGGACTAGCCCCACTCCTAAAGGTGCCCAGCAGGCCTTAGTCACTAGCCACTGCAGTAGCAGAAAAAAGGCATTTTTATTATGCCTGGGTATGTAGTCAGTGGCAGAACACTTTCCTGGCAAGTGCAATGTTCTGGGTTTGAGCATATGGTATAGAAAGTAACAGTCTTATGCTAAAGATTTTAGGGTTTTAGAAGTTTTCTTCTGGTGAACTAAGACCAAGACCCAAATATACAGTTTGTAATATTGCAATCTTCAATAATATCATTCCCATTCTTCATTCTGTTTTTTCCTTCTTCTCAAGAGTCTCAGTGTTTTGCAAGTATACTTATCACTTGTCTATCTGTTCATATTTTAACAAAGGCAGAAAAAAATCTTTAAGCTTACAAATTTACTTAAGCAAGAGTATTTTTGCCATTTTTATATAAATGGTAGTGGTTTTTTCAGTTATGAAAAGTTTACAATGATTCATTTTAAGCTAACTTTAAGTTGGTATGGTGGTTATTTTTATAGTTAATTGGGTTGAGAGTCATCTAAATAGTGGTAAAGCAATATATATTTCTGTGTGTGTCTAAGAATTTTTTTCCAGAAGAAACTAGCATCTGAACCAATAGTTTAAATAAAGATCATCTAACCCCTTGCAGGCCTAGATAGAATAAAAAGCCAAAGGAAAAGTGAATTTGCTCTCCATTTTGGGCTGGAGTTTATATTTTCTGCTCTCAGACTTCAGAGGTTTTGGTTCATTGGGCATTTGAGCTCCAAGACTAATACCAAGTATCACTCTACTTCTCAGGTCTTCAGCCTCAGATGATACATTCATCATCAAAAATATGATGAATGTTTAAATTTTTAAAATATGTCTACAGTAGAAGATACACTGCCATTGTGGGACTTCCTGGCCTTTGCACCTGCATGAATGAAATGCCTTAATAAATCCACTTTCATATCTATATTCTGTAGTTCTATTTTGCTGAAGAATCCTGACTACTACAGTCGTAAAAATGAATACAGGTGCCCAGAAAGCCATGAAGACAAAACTGAATGATAAATTTAGGAAACAAACTACTCTACCATATGACAAAGAACCTACTTTACTGAAATCATTGATAACCTCAATCAGCAGGCATAGTGCCACTAGGCACCAGGAATCCAGACATTATAAAAGGCAAACCAGTACATAACACATAATAGCAGCATAACTCATTGCCATGTAAATTGGTAAGGGGTAATAGTCATAAAATTTCAGACAACTGAGAGACGTTTTAAAATTTTCTGTTTAAGTTAGTGTAAGGTAGTTCTTGATAAGAAAAAAAGATTGAAATTATTTAAATCTGAAATAGAAAAAATAGAAAGCACAAGGATAATACCAGGATAAGTCATGTCAAACAACACAAGGATAACACACCACAGACAAAGCCACTCACACTACAGAGCCCAATGCTATAGTCACCCCTGCTGCTTACACAACTAGAATTTAAGTGTGATACATAAACCTATAACCTTCAACAATTCCAATGAACAACTGGGAATTGCCATGTGTCCTGTGACATGCCTATATTAAGTAAAGGGATTTCAATGTGTCTGTGTTGACATCACCCTTTCCCAATTACAAAAGTAGATATACAGTGAAAATTCAACCATTATACTCTCTCTGGTAAAAATTTCTCAGATATTGCTGCAGTAATGCAAAAATTTCTTCCTAGTTCCACAGTATCTCCAGCCCAACAAGCCAACAGACCATTCAGAAAATACTTAGCAGTTCCACTGTTTAAAACTGAAGGGGGTGGGAAAAAGAATTAAGATATATTATGCATATATACCTACTCATCACAAGGAATATAGTCATCATGTACTGCAAGAATATATTAATTTAAAAACTGAAAAAAGATCAGATTAAAAAAAGAAAGAAAATGTACTTAAGAAGACATACAGAATATCAAACCTTATATAATAAGAAATGATTTGAGGGCTGGGGATTTAGCTCTGGCTTAAGCTCTTGCCTGGCAAGCGTGAGACTGTAAATTCGATCCCCTGTACCAAAAAAAAAAAAAAAGAAAAGAAATGATTTGACTCAGTAAACTAGCCAAATTTTATACATGTGTACATGCTTATGTCATGTATGTTCGCATATGTATATACACATATATACATTTCTAAGCACATACATAAATTAAGGTGCTAAGAACGATTTATTGCAAAAATTTCTAGCACCATAACCAAAATCCACCTCTATATTCTGAGAAAACTGCTAGATTTCTTTGGGCCCCTTTCTTCACACTTAGGAGAGTATACTGCAACAGTGTTACAAGTTCCAACCAATTGAACATAAACAGATGTGATTCTTTTTTCTGCTGTCATATAATCATAAACCTATGAGTTTAAAACAATACCCATTTATTAGTTCACAAATCAGAAGCCTGGCTGGGCATGGTGGCTCACACCTGTAATCTCAGCACTTGGGAGGCTGAAGCAGGAGGATCATTGTGAGTTTGAAACCAGCCTGGGCTACAAAGTGAGCTCAAGGCCAGCCTGAACTGCAGAGCCAGACCCTGTCTCAAAAAAGACAAAAAAAAAAAAAAAAAAATCAGAAGCCTGGGCCTGCTCAAACGAACTCTTACGTTCAGAGTCTTACAAGGCCAAAATAAAGATGTAGCTACACTGCAATCTTGCCTGAAGAAACCAGAGAAACATCCTTTTCCATTCAGGTTGCTAGCATAATCCAGCTTTTTAGACTTTGGGGTCCCTATTTTCATTGCTGACGTCATATGAATGCTTCTCTCTGCACCTAGAAACTGCTTGCTTTCCTTCCAGGACCCTTCCACCTTTAAGGGAGCAATGGTGTGGCAAGTCATGCTTATACTGCACTTCCAATATCCTACTTCCCCTTCGGCTGTGAGACAGAAAAAAATCCCCTGCTTTCAAATGGTGCATAAATCATATAATCTCCCTTCTATTACACAGAGTAACAGTATGAGAAATGATATCTTTTCATAGTGAAGTTTACATTTACTCAAAAGGCAAGGAACTATAAAAAAGGGAATCATCAAAGGTCATATTTCATTCTGCCAACACATTCCTCTTCCAAACCTGGCCAGGGAAAATCTCCCATGCTTTCCCAACATATTCTTTCCTTCTGACCACCCGGAAAACCATGTGTGACAATACTGAATCCCTGAATCAAAAACTCTGGATCCCTGAAACAAAAATTGGAAGTAAGAACAAAAAGGGCTTTAAGCAACAAAGTGCCACTAAGATTTCTTAGTAAACTAAGAAGCTTAAAGTATAACAAAGTTGGGCAAAATACAGGTTAACACAGAAAAATCTACTGGTTAAAAATTAAGTTAAAAAGAGAATTTCCACTGTGGTAACTGACTATGGAAATGAAGAAAAAACCTGGTTCAGAAGCCTATTAAGTCTTTCATGAAACTATTCTACTCATCAGTCATGAGCTGTGAGTAGTCAAAAGCCTATGAATGTGAAACCCCTAAATTTAAATAAACAGTACACTGAACAAAAAAGTTATGCAACTCCCAAAGAGGCCACATGCATCCCGTCACTCTTATTAAATTTTCTCCAAATATAAGAGAGTTCAAAAATAGTTCTTCCAAAATCACAGAGCCAGATAAAATGTAGGAGCTTCTTTTACTCTAAGGGTTGAGGATTCCATAATGCTTGCCCAGCAGGATGGCAGCGCTGTTAGAGACAATAACTGCTGTTACTCCCATCCCTTCCTTTCACAAATAGTATTTACTGTGGACAATATTTTGATACATTTAAAGGTAAAAACAGACTATTTTCTATATGTGTCTAAGTGCTACAACTAGGATCTATGTGGAAAGTTCTGTATGAATTATAAGATAATTCTATTTCTTTCATAATTCAAAAAAAGGCCTAAAAATATTACCTGTAGTTCCTTCAGAGGCCTCACAATCTAAACTAACCTCCTAGGAGCTGGGGGTTCATTTGAGGTATTACAGGCAGCTTCTCTACATTCATGTACACCACACATTAATTTGATAAAGGAGAGAGGATTAGAACAGAGGGACTTCAACATCACATTTAGAATTTGGAAGTTGGACTAAATGTAAAATGTTACATCCTAAATCAACAGACATCACCGGATGATTTAGTATCCTATGAAAATACTGCATTGACAATCTGCAAGAAGACTTGACTGGGTTTCACAACCATGAAATTTTAAATAGCTACAGCTCTTTTCTTAGACTTTATCATACAATGAACACCATCTAAATCATCTTAAGCACTTGAGCTCCCAAAATGATTAGGGAAACAAAATCAAAACAAAAAAAAATTGCAAAGTGTTGTATTATGAAATTTTCAAATTTGCTATTCCATCTCCCACTGCCTCAACATCCCCACCCATGTAAGTGTGAGCCCATCAAGGTGACTGGGTACACAGAACGTTAAAGGTGGCCCTTACAAGTTCACCTCTCTGCCTTCCCTGACCTGGCAACAAAACTGCCCATGCAACACCCCACTGTCTTTTCTTGTGTACTCTTCCATGATCCCCAGTAAAGGCATTTGAGCACCAGTCTTCTTTCACGCTCTCTGAGCTCCCTACCTCCTCAGCTGAGCCCACTCTTGATGCACCCCAGGTGGCTCCCTCTGGATAGTGATTCTATCTCCCTAAGACCTGAGAGTTCTCTTGAGCCTATTCTGTATCCCCTCTTATAGCCACACCTAATTGATCATCATATAAAAGAATTCAGAAGAAAGGTACAAAGTATTGAAAGAAAATGGGAAAAATTAAGCAACAAAGCAGATCAAGGAAACCCACTTATTTCTTACCCAATATCTTGCCCATTTGGCCTTAGATTGAAGGGGACTGCTTCATCCCTGGGAAGTCCCACTAGGTATTCACTTTTGACATTAAAGTAACTCTTATATGCCACCTCTTTGCAGTGTTACAGTTTAGATCTAAAATGTCTACCCAATTTTTCATGTATGTGAAAGATGACTAGATCATGAAGGTGCCATTCTAACCAATGGATTTATTCATTAATGAGCTCAGTAGCTGAAGATGCTATTAGAATGTAGAGTCTAGTTGGAGGTAGGTCACTGGAGGTGTGACCTGAAAGGCTATACTGCATTCTTCTCCCTGGCTCCTCCCTCCCTCTCTGCTTTCTGGCTGCCACAGGAAAGTATTTCACCCAGAACCTTCTATCATGCTATTTCTCTGCCTTAGAACCAGCTGACCACAGACTGAAACCATGAGCCAAAATAAATCTCTCCTCCTCTAAATTGTGCGGTGTTAGGAATTTTGTCATGTGGCTGGAAAGTAACTAAGATATCCCAACTCTCATTATTCATTTGTCTGTTTCCACTTCATCAGAGTCTGATGCCCTCAGATTCTGCATGTAGCACAAGAAGGTTAGCAGAATAGAATGTGCTCTGCAAGATTTAGCCCCCCCCCCAGTATTAAATTCTCCCTTCCCTCCCACAATGATATTGTCCTGGAAACAGTTACCATTTTCACCAAACAAGTTTTGCCATTTTAAATAATACTTCTAAGTAATCTAAAGAATGCTTAAATGTTTCCAACTCTATTGAAACCAAAATTCATAGAAACTCAGTCTAAACCTTAAAGAATAACTCTGAGGAAAAGCTTTACAAAAAAAAAAAATACAACCATCAACAGTAAAAACTTCAAGAGGAGCCTAAGTCTCAAGAGAAATTATTTTTTGTTGTTAGTTTCTCTTCAGACATAGGTCCACTGTCAAGCACACCAGTGAATTATAACTCATTAACAACTCTTTTTTACACGACTCAAGTTATCCTTATTATACACCCATGGACTTATCGCAGGAATTCTCTTATTCGATTCTCACAGCACTGAAAAGGTTTCTTTTACCTTTTCCTAAAGTTAGTTCCGAAAAAGCTGCATTATGACCAGACATCCTCAAGCCCAGTCACAGAAGGTCTGGATTAGTTATTATAAGAACCACTCCGGCTGGATGTGGCCTTAGTGGTGTACTCCTGTAATCCTAACATTCTGGGAGGCAAAAGCAGTAGTATCAAAAGTGTGAATTCATCCTGGACAATTCAGCAACTTAGTGAGACTTTATCTAAAAAAAAATTTTTTTTAATGTAAATGTGGTTGGGATGTAGCTCAATGTGAGGGTTCAATGCTTATATTCACGTGTGTGCCTGCTTACACACACACACACACACACACACCATATTCTGCTGACAGTACAATCAACAACTGCAGTTCTACTTTGCGGTATGAGAACAAGTATTGGAAATTCTTCCAAAGAGCTTCTATAGTCCTTTTCCCTCAGAAAAAAAAAATATATATATACACATATATATAAACATAATAGTTTTAGAAAATTATTGGTCCTCTGTAGTCTACTGGTTTTGACAAATGGCACTGGGATAGAAGTGTCAAGGAAAAAGCCATGCTGAAGATATTAAAGCAGCAGAGATCTTACTGTTCCAATCAAGCAATTAAGGAACAGAGAATCTGACTCAGATAAAACCATAATTAATGACATGTTTAATTAAATACCTCAACAAATTTAATGCCTCACCAAATCAACACATGAACATTTATGTAACATTCTCCTGAGCAAGGACCTATGAAAAACACAGCTTCTTACATGTCATGCAAGCATACAGAAATTAGTTCAAATTAAAAAATTTAAGTGTGACAAAAAGCACACAAAGACCATATCACAATATACAGTATGATCATTGAGAAAAATCAAAACATATAGTGTACTAGGGATGGTTTGACCATGTCCCATCTCCCCAAGAATTCCTACATCTTGGATCATAATGCCTAAGATTAGTATTAGAGTAGAGGTTTCTGTGTCATGGAGACAGAGCATGCAGAAATGTATTAATAATGCTTTTCTTGCCTGAGTGTGATCTCACTCCACAGAAACTAGTCCCTGGAAAAATGAGTGTTAAAAAGCAAGACAGCCCCTTTTATTTTGCCCCCTGCACAATATCCACTTGTCTCTCTGATTTCTGGCATTATTTGAAGAGCCACAGATGCAGCCACTCAATCTTGGATTCCCCCATCTCCAGAATTATGAGCCAAAATAAACCTCTTTATAAACTATTCAGGCTCAGGTACTTGGTTATAGCAACAGAAAAAGTACTGAGATAATCTAATCATGTATCTCTGTCTGAATCTAGGATACTATCACAAAATGCTTTAGGCTGCATAATTTACAAATAACAGAAATCATTTCTCACAGACTGTAATCTGAGGAGCCAAGAAAAAGGCACCAGTAGGTTTTGTGTTTAGTGAAGTCTCACTCTGTTTCAAAGATGGCAGGGATCTTGTTATGATATCCTTGCATGGCAGAAAGGAGCCAGGTTTCTTCCTTCAGTATCTTTGTAAGAGTACTAATTCCATTTGTAAAGGCAGAGCCCTCAGGAGTTAATCACCTCCTAAAGCATTAACACCTGAATTTCTCACCAATAAAGTTTCAACATAAAAATATTATTTACAGACTAAATTATCATTCTAAATGTTGACTTAACTACAGTATTTCAAAGAATACTCCGGTGAATCCTTTTATGTTAAAAATGACTGCTAGGGATTGAACTACGGCCCCCAAAATGTAAATGATAAAGTCTTCACTGCAGCACCTCAGTATGTGACTTTATCTGGAAATTGAACATTGCAGATATAATTATAAAGTTAAAATGAGGTCATATTGAAGTAGGTTGGGCCCCTGATTCAAAATGACTGGTGCCCTTATAGAACATATAAAAGTTGAACAGCATTACGCACACAAACAGAATGCCATGTGATCATGGCAGCAAGACCGAATGGATGTATCTAAAAGCCACAGGAGGTCAAAAGCTGCCAATAATGCTCCAGAAGTAAGAAAAGGCCTAGAGCAGATGCTGCCAAGTGCTTTCAGAGGGAGCAAGGACCTGCTGACCTTAATCTAGGACTTCAAGCATCCCTAGCACAAGAAGGTTTGTGTCCTTTAAGCTGCCCTGGGTACTTTCATGACAGAAGCTCCAGCAAACTAATGCAATGACTGAATATATTTTACTCTGTAATAACTTTTACATGTTGTTATGAAGTAAAATAACATCCACATTAAATGTGTGATAATGTCAAGTTTTTATAAGTGCAGATTTTGTAAATATATATATAATTAGAACCAAAGCTATTTTTACCTAATATGCTGTAAATTTTAAACAAGTGAAAAAAAATGTGAGATTCTTAAGATGAGCAAAACTCACTAGAATTGAAGTATGCATGCCCATTTGCCTTATTTTACAGTAAAAAGGCAATTCAACTACTTGGTAAGATATACCTTTATGAGAAGTTGAGTATATTAAAGTATCATGATCTTCTATTTTAACACATTCTCATGCTAAAAGAATTTTCTTCTCTACTAAATCTTATTTGTCAAAAGTATTTTCATCTCGAAATGGTAATGATACTAAAATAATTTCAGCAACAAGGTAAAAATAATTCTAATATAAGACAACAGTTAGGAACCATCTAACAAAAATTCCAAATTACTGGAACAGTAAAGTTATACTTCATATTTATACATTCACCACCTCTAATTAATATGGAAAAAAACTCAGTTCAGTAAAAAGGAAAAATGTTTGCCTCTCATACACATATGTTATGTAATTCAGGATGCCAGTTCTCAAAAAAAAAAAAATCTTCTAGGACTAAAGCTTCATCTGTAGATAAAATCAGGTGCATGAACCTGTATGGGAAAAATGGCTACAAAAGTAAGATATGACTATTCCCCTAGTATTTCAGTGACATGCAAACATTCACTCTGGCTTTACACACCCTCTAAAATACACATACACAGGAAGAGTAACCTTTGCCTATGTTTCCTATGATTGTGTCCTATTAAGTTATGGATGAAAACTGTGTTGTTTCACCTTTAAACTAAAAGGCTTTTCAGTAAAAAGAAAATGGCAGTGATCCTGCATTTGGATTCCATGTGATAAATGTAATCCTATCACAAGCAGGGCTCCTCCAACTACAGTCTACCAAAAAAAAAAAAAAAAGTATCCATCAGGAAAAGAAAATCTTGTATAAATATTTTAATACTAAATTTATTGAAACATCATGAGATTAATAATGCAAGCAAAATTAGCCTTTACAATTACAGGAGGTGTTCAAAGTGGTGACCATTAGCTTCCAGACATTTATTAGTATGGAGAACTGCTGAAAAACATACACATTTTGGCACACTCTATATGTAAGTTCTTCCATATTGCAATTCAAATTCTTTGTTCCAAACTTTAGCACTGGACTTAATTAAAATGAAGCCACGAATATTTGGTACACGGCAAAGATAAAAATTCTAATTCTGATAATGTCTTCATGTCTTATGACTACTGGTATACAAGATAGTATTTTATACTAATAAAATTAACCACAATGTTAATGCCTATTGTTTATTCAGTATTTTTATGTGTCCTCTACAAACTCATTTATCCTCACATCAGCAAGGACAGATTGAGAAGTTAACTTGCTCAAGATCAGAGACAGCAGAAGTGATACTCAAATCTTAGTGTTTCCCATTCCAAAGAAAGGCTCCCAATTGCCTTTTAGGGGAGAAAAAAAAAAAAAAGAATGTGGTGTCTGTAAATGCAGGGCCGAGATCTGTTTTAAAGAAGGGACAAGTCCCTGAACTTAAAAAAGTCAGTAACATCAAAAAGCCCTGCCAGAAAATGCATAGGGAAGTACATACATTATTTTGTGGAAGGAACTTGAAGGTATAAAGTTATCAAAAGCCTAGATCAACAGTGCACCTACGTTTACAAACATTTCTAGCAAAAAGGTCACAGAAATCCCCAAATAGAAGCGCAAAAATACATTACAGTCATTTTTCTAAAATAGTTTTCCTTATTTTCCTAAACTAACAGATACAATTCGTATAAGGCACCTTTGTGGTGACTGAGACGGCAGACTGGTGCACACATACGCGTGCACTGGCTTACAAGGAACGCGGGGACCAATGGACGGACACACACACACACACACACACACACACACACACACGGTTTCCTGCTACATCTGTCACCCTAATTTAACTAAGGTTCTATATAACACAATCCTCATGTTTTCTGTATGTAGTTTCTAACAGGGCTGCTACTGCTGTAGCCTAGGAAAAACCTCACTATGGGTGCTGTACTTCTGAAAAATCAGGAAAAAACTCACTACGTATTAAAACTAGCCTTAGGGGAAAAATATTTTAAATAAACGTCAATCAACAAAGACCTTAGGTACAGATTTCTTAAACTTGTCTTCTTTCAGAAGAATAAAAATTGGTAATTCCATACATTATGTAAGAAATAGGTCACACCTAAATATTCATTGATTTTCCCCGTTATAACTAGGCCCAATGATATTTAAAAGCTAAGTGAATTATATCATAATCATAACTTATTCACGCCATAAAGAAAAACAAGAACATCTACGGTGCAAAAAAGCAAACTTCAAAAATGCATGGTGACTTAAGTTGCCCACACAGCGGTTCCGTCACAGCAGCAAACCCTAAGAGGACGTCTGAAGACTCAGGCTGCGGTCGAGCCCCGGACCGAAGTTTCGCGGACTTCCCGCAGGAAACTCGAGCGGCAGCGCCACCGCAGGCGGCCCCTCCTCCCGGGACGCCGCGCCTGGAGGCCTCCGGCGCCCCGGGGGAGGCGGGCGAGCGCAGCCCGCAGCGCTCCGCAGCTCGCCCGCCCGCACCGGCCCACGCATCCCGCGCCGCCGCCGCAAGGTCACCGGGAGGCGGCGGCTTTACATAACCTCCCGCGTCCCAGCGCCCCGGTCCCCGGCCTGCGGCGCGGGGGCGGCGGCCGTGCGGGGGCGGGCAGCGGAGACCGCACCGGGGGCGGGGTCCCAGCAGGAGGCGGGCGGCGCAGGCCGGGGTCCCGGGCTCCCGAGCGCCCCCCGCGGCCCCATTCCCGCGCACCTGTCACGCGCCTCACCTGAGTGGCTTTGTGAAATTGCTTCTTGAGCCCGGCCACCGACATGGTGCGGGAGGACGGGAGGACGCGCGGGCGCCGCAGCTGCGGGTGCGGGACGACGAGCAGCCGAGCGGGGCGGGAAGGAGCGGGGCGCGGGGACCGGGAGCCGCTCGCGGTGGCGCCGCCGGGGCTGTGGGCGCGGAGCTGAACGCGCGGGGCCGGGCTGGTGCGGAGAGACACCCTGACGTCAGGGCGAGTGATGCGGCCTCTTAAAGGGGACGCGGGAAGCCCCGCCCCGGGCGCGGAGCGCGGGGCCAGGTGCTGCGGCGGGTACCTGTGCGCGGGCGCCTCCCGCGGGCGCCTGTCTGTTCTGCTGCACGACCGGCTGGGCGGAGGGCCGAGCGCCACACCCTCCCCCTGCCGGGGCAAGTCCTTCGTGTCCCCGAGGACTGCGGACAGACAGGTCGTTGCAGCAGGATGGTCAGTCCAGCACCAGCAGGACTCAGGTGACTTGCTGGGTTGCTGGATAGCTTGAGCCTGCAGATGACCTGCCTGCCCTTTGAGCCCTGAGCTCTGCAGCCTGAAGAGGAGTGACGATCTTTTCCGGAGTGACGATCTTTTCCGGGGTGACGAATAAGTCATCCTTTCTTGTACACCTTGCCACGCTTATTTGGTCACACAATATATTTCTGTGTCCTGATTTCAATTTCCCATGTGCTTCTGTCACCTCAGGGAAAGACACCAACAGTTTTTATCTGATCGCATACAATTGACCAATTTAAGAAAGGGAGGGGGGATACCTCTTAAAACTGGACAAGTAAATAGAATTGAACTGAGGCGTTACTACAATAGTAGCATTTACTCTTCTGTTTACAGAAATGAAATAGCCCGAATGTAAACATGGCTTTACACAATTATGACTGTGAATTTAGAGTGTCTAATTTAAAATCATCTTTATAGGATATGGGAAAGGATGATACTAACTTGTACAAATACTACCTGGTACATATATGGAACAAAGTACAATTAAGTGATAGAATTAGAATTAGGTGACAGGAGCCGAACACTACCAGACAGCCACTCTTACTAGTCCTGGGGAGCTCATGGGAAAGAACCTGAGCATTATCCCTACATGGGGATTAAAGTAATAAGCCAAAATGACAGAAGCCGAAATGTAATTGTCAGGATTGAGTAGAGAGACAGCAGGCAGAAAGGGATTCCTAGAAATAACTTACCTATCTTCCCAGCTTCTGCTACCCAATAGGAAGCACACACCCACCCCGTCTCCCAGCCACTGCTGCTTGGGCATACGGTAAATATCCAGCAGTTCAGCAGGCTGTTCTTGGACTCACTTTGTACCCCAGGTTGGCCTCAAATTCACAGTGATCCTCCTGCCTCAGCCTCCTGATTGCTGGGATTACAGACGTGCACCTTAGGGTATATATCTGATGCAAGGGGATTCAATCCATCTGCCAGGCTACCAGTCATTGCCTTTCTTGCTGAACATAAAGGTTGAGTCAAGCAGACAGTGATGGACACTAGAGCAGTAAACACACGTGGACTCATAAGCCAGTCTACAAAGAAAAGGAAACCTAAGCAGTAGATCTGCAGTGTGGCAGCTCTTATGCATGTCCCTAAGTAGTCTGGTAGCTTCACTTTCCAAACCCCTGTCCTTAACTGTGACAAGTTTTGGTTACTGAGTTAAGAGACTATTACTTCTTGGCAGAGATTTTAGCTGTTGATATAAAATACATATAGCTCTCTTTCCTCTCTGCAACAGTCTTCTAGATAGTTGTGGTCTGTCAGCCAGAACCCAGATTGAGGATGAAGCAGGGCAATGTCCCCATCCCTAATGTCCGTTGTTCAATGGACATAAACAGGAGTGAGAAGTAAACCTGAGTGGCTTTAATACTACCAGGCCAGAAGGAATTAACTTTTTGTCTATTTTTTCTAATTTTTCAAATGTTACTCCATTACTTATATAGTAGAAAAAGCATCTTAGAATTTTTATTAGTCTGTATCTGAAAAATGGAACATTTTCATAGAAGGGTGGGCCTTGGTTAAAGCTGCCAAGAGATAGAGCTTTTAATCTACAAAGTACAGGGTCTGGGCCTCATAAAAGGTATGAATTGGAGACCTGAAGAGTCTCCTTGGAACTCTGAACACTTGACTGAATCTAAATTAAAAGCCCGTCTCTACCTTTTCCTGGTTCTTCATCCACCAAGTTAGAAGGTTTATACCTCTAAACTTCAAAGAACTATCTTGGGAGAAAGAACTACTTAAGAGTTTCAAATCCCTCTGTTAATTTTCCTGCTATCCCTCTAAATCTCATCTAAATCAGGTATTTCTTTTGAAGCCACAATTGATATCTATGAAGACCTTTGAGATGTTTCTTTGAAGAAATTTGTTGGTATCTTCCTACTAGCAGGCGTCATAGTCAGAGTTGTTGGGCAAGATGGTAGGGAAAGAAACTGAGATATGTACAGACTGGACCTTGAACTCCAAGGAGTTTCCAGCCAATAACTGGGAAACCCCTTCTTATGGACATTTATTGTGACTTAAGCACAGAGAGATAAATGCAGTGGACTGAAAAATTTCAAGCATAGGTGCCCCCTTTTGGTTGCAAAGACTGCTACAGAAGCTCTGTGGAGAAATCTTGAAACACATTGCATGTAAAGAGGAACCAAAGGTCAGTGAGGAAGAACTTTGATAAAAGGTTGTTGTAATTCAACATACTGCCCTATGATCTCCTGAGATAAAAATCAGTGTAAAAGCGTAAACAAACCTAGCTCTACTCAAGAAAGTCCCAATTAGATGAAAGCCCACACAGCACCACTTGCCTAATTGGACAGTAAATTCATGAGGAGCAATAATTCTGTCACTTCATTCATACACTACTTCTCCTTACATTATGCCAAAGCTATTAGCAAATGCCAGACCACTAGTTTGCACAGAGCTGCTGCAAGCCTGGCACCTTTCAGAGGATTCTGAGTTCCAAGGAGCAGAGGTAAAGCAGCAACCTTCATCTTTCTGCTCCTCTGGTCAGTACAAAGGCAAATTGCTTCAGGCTTCATGTATAGGCTCTGTAAGCCCTGGAAACAGCAAAACAAAGGCATTAAGCTTCAGTCTATTGTTTTACAGATGAGAAAACAGAGGCAATTCAAGAAAGTGACTTACCTTTTTCTGCCTTGGCCTCTAGCTTTCTTTAAGGACAGGTTCCAGTCAGTTCTTATAAATGTAAATGGATAAATAATGAATGAATCAGTGAATGGACATTATATCAGTGTTTCTGCTGCCATCTTCTTACAACACTGAATCTAATATTCAACACTGTTCACCAGATAAACCTATATTAAAGCACAGGGTTTTTTCAGAACCCAAGCCATTGTTTTGGGTGAGTGGAGCTTAACATTTTGTGTCCTTGCATACTAATAAGGACACTGGCCCCTACCTAGGGTAGGCAGAACTAAGAAGCCCTTCCCTTAGAGATGAGAAATCAAAGAAAGTATCATCACTATGTCCCTGCTTTTAGGTTTACCATCTACTACCCACCCTCCAAAAGATACATGGGGAGAAGCATATTTTTGTCTCTTTGTAGTACAATATGTGGGTTTTCTCCTAATAATAACCCCTTTCCTTCTTTCCCAAATATAATCTCTCTCCAAAGCAAAGGGGTCTTCCTCTGTAAAAGCTTAGCTAATCACTTAGCTAATCCTTCTCCTAAGGAGAAGGGGGAGAAGTGAGTGACACAATAAACTCACATCTGGGCTGTAATTATTACAAACATCCCAGTTTGAAATGCTTCTAACTCCTCTAAAAAAAAAAAAAAATCTTGCATCTCCGATCTCCGGTGTCTTTCCTTTGAAGTCTTTCCCCATCCTAAATCCCTGTCCTCTGTTCATATTTGGAGTCGAAAGTCTTGATTGTGCATTTCTGTTTTGAATTCAGTCTAATGTGTAATGTAACTTTTAGCACTTAATACAGACATGACGTGTAGACTAAAATTTTAAAAGCTTGATCAAAATTTAAAAGGCAGATCCAGCAAAGGAAAAGACTGAAACTTGCTGGACCTCATTCCATTTGAGCAAATTGTTCAATAGTTCTGGTTGCTACTACCTTGATATCCAATTCTATACCTCCAGGTTCCCTCCAATTCTGATACATTCCCTCCCTGTTCCCTGGGATGATATTCTAATCTCTGCTCTATTTCTTGTTCAACTAGCAGCTCAAACACAGTTATTTAGGAAACTATGCTGCCTGTTAAGCACTGCATTAGGGTTCTTTCTTAGAGAAGAATGGGCAGGGCTGAATGACAAGGTAGATAGTCTTTTAGCAAGTGTCAATTCTCCCTGCCAAACATTGACATTCTGATTTACAAATCAAACCTTTTGTTTATTTAATTAGTATGTGTCAGTCTGTCAGGACTTGAACCTCCCAGCCCCTGGGAATTGGCAACTGAATGCTTGTAAATAAATGCCAAGCAACTGAACATCAACAGGGAAAAGCCCATTCTTGAAATAAGAACAGCTTTAATTAGGGACGAATTGTTAGGGTATCATTACCATTGTCTCATCTATCCTATTCTTTGATAGATACTATAATTAAAGATGCTAAAGACATGTTTCTACCCTTGCTCATAGGACATGACTAGCCAGCCTATAAAGCAGTGTGTTGAAGAGGCCAAGTTTTGTTGCTATTTTAGTAAGTAGTTAGCAATGCAGAAACTGTTTCTTAGTCATAACATGCATTTTACTTTGTTATCTGGAGGATGCATTCTCCTGATTACAGAGAAATCCAGGTGAGAAAGCAGAGATAATTTAAAGTAGACCTATTAATAGTACTGAGAACTGAGTATAACTTTCCACCCTTCTGTCACTCTTAGCAGCTTTATATGTGAAAATAATAATATTTAAAAGATTGGTTTGAGCTTATATTGGTTGATGAATTCTGAATGCTTATATTTTGTAATCTGAGTAACTGCTTTGAAGACAACCATATGCAATATATTAACTATTGTTCATTTCTTATTATGCTGCTTTGAAACTGTATCATTTTTATTTTGCTTACTTTTCTTTCTTTAAAATAAAATAATAAAAAGAGAAAATGACAGTGGTAATGTATCTATCCTACTTTCCTGTTTTGGTTTGGTTTGGTTTGGGTTTTTTGTCTTTCTGAGAGAGAGTCTCATTGTGCAATTCAAGCTGGTCTTGTAGCTTACTTTGTAGCCCAGGCTGGTGTTCAATTTGCAATGATTCCCCTGCCTCAGCCTCAAGAGTGCCAGGATTGCAGGAGTGTGCCATCACACCAGGCTATTTCCTGTTGTTTTAAAATGACAAAAACTATTCATTAAAGAGGATGAAATGAAAGACAGTTTACAGGTATTTAAATAGATTTATCTTTGTTATGAGAACTTTTGTGCGATTTTTCTTGTTTGTTTGTTTTGGCTTCTGTCTCTTACAGTACTTTTAGATTTGCTCTTTTACTAAATGTGCTTGGCTGACTTCATTGTCAAAAAACTGAATTTAAGTCAACATTTTAAAGCTGCATCTCAGACATTTAAGTTAGCACTGAAACTCCTCCATCTGTTGGGAATACCAATTTTCATCCAAAGTTCAGACCCAGAAAATATTCCAAGTAGGGGCTTCCTTATAACAAAGCTTTTCAAAATATTTAGTTCCCTATGATATAGTTGAGTTGAATTGGGGAAATTTGGGCAGCAATTCTTGAAATACCCTGAATCCTGAAGGTGCTTTATAAATAGTGAGGAAACCTCATCACAGACTTCAAGCATAAGACCAATGAACATATTTAGCAGTGACAAGAGTTCCCTCCATCCAGGCAAAACTGACTATGAAGTCATGGAAGGAGAGGAAATGGAGGGAGCAAAGGTAGCTGCCCTACATACTCCATCATTAGGAGATAAGCCCATGCTTAGGACAGAACAAGCAAAAGATATGCCCCCCCATCTGTCTGTCTCTCTCTGTCTGTCTGTCTGTCTCTCTCTCATCAAGGGAGACATGGACATGTTAAGAAACATAGGAAGGCCTCAGTTAAATGGCAGGCATGAGTCATGCTGAAGATCTAGAGGCTCATTGAACCCAGCCACTGGGGATGCAGGTAGGAAGGAAAAAAGGCCAAATGGAGAGGCCACCTTGTAAGGAGAAGAGATGCTCATTCCCCTGAGACAGAATAGTGGTTCAAAGTGAGCAAGAAAGGAGTCATGAATAATGAGAGGAGTGAATCTGGTGACAGGCAGGGAGCAGTCAGTGTACACAAAGAAAATGCCTGATGGCCCACAGCTACTCTGATTGAAAACACACAGCATGGAAGACTTCATGCTTTCTGGTTGCTCCCCTACCTGTCCAACTTTATAGCACCTAGCACCCAGAGATACCCTCAGAGATTAGTCCCTGATATGCCCTTTCATCTGTCTAGGCCTCCTGGGCACTTACACTAGCATTCTCTCTGCTTATTTGTTTTCTGCTTTTCACCTGGCTAACTCCTTACACATTCTTCAGATTAGCTTTTTTCAAAAGACTTCTCTGACCTCCCTAAGAGGGTCACATCTCACCTTTAAAGTTTATTAAAGCTAAGTACTACTCTCCTTGGATGTGATTTTCACAACTGTAATTTTGCAGGTATTAATAAAGTGATTTTTTTAAAAAAAATGTCTGTCTCTTCTCCCAATACCCTACAAATTCTGTAGGGGGGTCACACTGTTGGGTTTTATTCAACATTGCTTGCCCAACATAAGCATAACAGTGAAACTGGCTCCAAGATGAATGTATGTCTAAGCACCTAATAAGCAGTATGGCAAATATGGGTTGTGAACCCAAAGCAGGGAGGAGTCCTGGTGAAAAGGCTTCACGAGACAAGAGATTCTGAAATTCACTTTGTCTCAGATGTTAAATCTCATCACTCAGAGAAGTTCAGAATGGTACAATAGGTAGACATTCAAGGCAAAGCCCAGAATATGAATAATACTTTCAGGTGTTACAGCACAGGAGGAAGAGCAAGTTAGTTGATAGACAATATTATAATATAATTTAAGAGTTAAAAGTTATTATGCAAAGCCCCCACAATTTTATGACTTACTTTAAAATTGGCTTTGATACTTTTCCCCCATAAATGTTTCCCAAGTATTTAAATCCATATTTCTCAAACTGTAGTCTCTTGAAAAACAGCAACAGCATCATTTAAGAACATGTTAGATTAACAAATTGTCGGTGTCTCACTCAGACCTACAGGATGTGCACCTCTAGGAACAGACTCAGGTAATCTGTCTTAACAAACCTTCCAGGTGATTCTGATACATGCTCCAGTTGGAGAGCCACTAGTCTCTAAACTGTAATAGTGGTTCTGAGAGCAAGGGATAGACTAAAGGCCAGAATCCTCAGGCAATCAAACATAAAATATGAAAGTGACTTGGATCCTCACAGTAGGCTGGTATTATTTCTATTCTACAAGAAAATAAATTGAGGCAAGGTTATTAAGCAGTTTGAAAAGAGGCTAGAGGGCTAACTCATTTATTTTATTTTATTTTATTTTATTTTATTTTATTTTATTTTATTTTATCTTCTATGGTACTGGGGATTGAACCCAGGGCCTTCACACTGAGCTGCATCACCAGACATTTTTATTTTATTTTATTTTATTTTATTTTATTTTATTTTATTTTTGAAACAGGGTCTCATTAAATCACTAAGTTGCCCACTAAGTGGGTTCCAACTTGTGATCCTCTTGCCTCAGCCATGCCTGGTTTAGGGCCCTGTTTAATTTGCAAGGGTATTTTTATCAAATTACCTAATTCTGAACTCAAAGTTAGGTAATATTGGTTGTTTATGAGGTATTGGAAGGAAACTCTACTCCAAGATTGTTCCCTACCTTCCGTGAAAAACAACAATCTTGAGCATTACTTAATTTATGGATGCATCACTCCAATCTCCACATCTGTCTTCCCATGGCCTTCTATTTTCTTTGGGTCTGTGTGTCTAAATTCACGCTCATGAAGACATCAGTCCTATTGAATTAAGAACCCAAGCTACTCCAGTACGTCCTCATCCTAATTTAGCTAGCTGCATTCATGATGTCTCTCTTTCCAATGATGTCACACTCTAAAGTACTGTGAGATTAGAAATTCCACATGCAGTACCTTTCTGGGAGCTACAATTCAACTCATAATGAAGTGCGATTCAGGACTCCTGTTGGAAATACAGTTAGTGCCTGATTTACAATGGCTCAACTTATAATTTTATTTTACTTTTTAATGTACAAAACTGATACATCTTAGTACAAAATATATTTCAAATTTTGAAATTTGTTTTTTTCCTGGCAATAAGTGGTAGGATACTCTTAGTGATGGGCAGCCAGGTGCCACTCCCTGCCAGTTACAAGGTCAGAAGGGTGAATAATGCATACTTTTTGGTGTACCGTGTTGCCGGTATTTATTTAAATATTGGGTTTTATGTCTTTGCATCCCCTCACATCCACAAAATGCACATCTGTTTCCAATTCCCACACACCCAATCTGTCCTGTACTTCAAGTACACAATTAAATAAATTACATGAGATAGTCAACATTTTATTATCAAATAGATTTTGTGTTAAACAATGTTGCCCCATTGAAGGTTAATGTAAGTGTTCCAAACATGTTTAAGATAGGCAAGGCTAAGTTATGATGTTTAATAGGTTAGGTGTATTAAATGAATTTTCTATTTCATAATATTTTCAACTTACTATAGGTTTATCAGGTTGTAACCCCCTTGTGCCTGGAGGAATACATGTACTTAACTGGAGGAATATATGTATTTTTCATTCCTTAACATTCTTAAGTCACCTTCTCAAAGAGAACAACTCAGGGATATCCAGCAGATTTTCTTACTTAATACCACCATTGAAAGAAATTAAAAAGAAGAGATATATCACTTCCTTCATACAGCATGTCTCTCCAAAACAATATTTACATACATTGGGGGCTGGGTATTTAGCTCAGCGGCATAAGCGCCCGCCTTGCAAGCATGCAGTCGTGACTTCAATTCCCAGTACCAATAAAAAATATATATATATTTACATACATTAATTTTTTTAACATTTTCTGGGACCTTTTATCTCCATTACATACCTGGTACATTTAATGTAATAGTTTCCTATTGCCATAATCAGTATCTAGCCATTTAAATAAAGCAAAGCACATAATATCTGTCATCCATTATATATTATTTTAAGCCCCATCTAACCCAATTCTGAGTACAAAAAGAGATTAAGCCTAAAAACACAAAATTTAAATGCACAGGACTCACCATTCTGAATTATAGTGCTCTGTAATTTTGGATAAGCCTTTTGGGTTTACAGATCTTCCTAATGAAAAACTGAAAATATTTAAAATCAACTCATTAATGATTCTGACCTTTCAACATTAAACAATCAGGGGTAAAGATAGAGTATAACTTGGTATCCATTCATCTTATGGCTCAGCCTTTTGGAAGCACTATCAGCCAGAGGATATGCATCATACTTCAGTGAGTTCACTTCAAGAATTTTGCAAACCAGAAAAGGTTACAGTGCTCACAACTAGAATTTATCATGAAATTCTTTTAAATGTAAGTAAAAACTGAGATTGACTGGGCAGCTGTACTGGATAATCTTGTTAGCTTGAATAGATCAAAACTACTGGAGCAGTGACTGGATTTTGAAAACACTAAGCTCCTCAATACCTTAACCTATTGATGAATTCTTAGCTGAACGACGTATTAGGAAATGGGACCTGGATGGAAGAAATGGGTCATGGGGCATGACCTTGAGATCTATATCCATTCTTGGCTCCTTCCTCTCTGGCTCTCCCTCTGGTTCTCAGATAGTACCAGTTGGGCAGTTTTCTGCCTCCCTGCTTTCCCACTGTGATAGTTTTCCTGACCATAGATTGAAACCTATGAAACGATGGGTCAAATTTTACTTCTCTTTCTTTTAAATTGCAGGTGTCAGGTATTTCCTCCCAGCAACAAAAAGCTGATTAATATACTTACTTAGTCTCCATTTGCCTAGTATTTTTCATTATTTAAATAACAACATGTTTCAAAAAATTTTTTAATCTCTTAATAGTTTGAAAATAGTTACTACCTTCATTAGTTATAACAGAGTCTAAAATTTTAATTTTTTCTCAAAATATATTATAATTTACTAAAAAAGTTCTTAGCTAAAAAAATTATTCAAGATGAATGTGAGCTATGTTAAGAATAATTTCCAAAGCCAATGTATATTTAAAGTAGCTTATGGGAGGGCTGGGGATATAGCTCAGTGGCACAATGCCTTCTTGGCAAGTGCAAGGTCCTGAGTTCAATTCCCAGTATAAAATAAATAAATAAGTAAATAAATAAATAAAATGGCTTATGGAAAATATGACTAAAATAAAAAACTCATAGAATTCAAATAAAAAGCAAGATATCAAATGCAAAGGAAAATGGACAAAGATTTGGGCAGCTTATTAAGTTATGTAGCTAGTCAATCATGGATGAAAATCCCAGTGGCATAAGAAGTGGGTCTAAAATAACACTAATATCACTTAATTGGTAAATATTTTAAAATCTATCCTTTTGATGGTGTTGGGGATCAAACCCAGAATTTTATGCATGCAAGGTAAGAGCTCAACCACTGAGCCACACCTTCAGTTCTAAAAATATATTTTAATGAAAGTTTCAAGCATCCTGCATAGTTCCAGGTAGAAAAAAAAATCCATTCAATTATTGAAAAGCAGTTTGGCACTACACATAAACTTTTTTTTTAAATTTAGTTGTTAACTTAAATTTTTTTAATATACAAAGAGTATCTTAATTAAATAGAATTTCAGTCAATCAGCCATCAGGGAAGTGCAAATCAAAACTACAAAATATGACACTTCATACTCCAAAAGACTACTAAATTAAAAAATAATAATAAGTATGGATGAGGACATTCAGAAACTGAAACCTCTATTCATACATGGCTGGTGGGAATATAAGATGGTGAAGTCACTTTGGAGAACACTCAGGCCATTCCTAAATAATTACACAGAGCTACCATATGACCCATCCACTGTGCCTTGCACATGGCAGCCAACATTGGGTAGAAAAGAAGACTCGTTGAAGCCTTAAAACGTAGAATTTAAATTCAAATGACTAAAAATTCAGCATTACTGCATAATTTTGAGTAAATCCTCTGAGTTTACAGATCTTCATAAATAAAACCTAGAAATGTTATAATTAATGCATTAACTTCTCCACTAGTTACATATCCAAAAAAAATGAAAATATATGTTAATACCTAAGTTGTATGAACATTTATACTAGTGTTATTGAAAATGACAAAAATCAGAAACAAACTAAATGTCCATCAACTGATGTATGGATACATAATGTGTAGTGTAGCCATACAGGAAAAATTCTTCTTGTAATACAAAATTAAGTTGCTGGTACATGCTACATGTTATGGCTTATGTCTAGATAGCTTTTCAAAGCCTCACCTGCTAATAGGTGGTGCTTTTTGGAAGTTGCTGGATCTAGGGTATGTGATACTGGGATTGAGGATGTGTGATAACTAAATGAATTTAGCACACTATTGAGATTATAGACGAACTCAATATATTCTAGAATCAACATATGTTACAGGCAATTATTTTCTTTTTCATGGTTTACTTGTCTTTGGTCAAGAATGAGACTGGGCCAATGGTTTTCCTTTTTCATACTACCTTTGCAGGTTTTGGATATAGGTTATACTGGCTTCATAAATCATGTTAGATGTTTCTTCCTCCTCTGTTCTCTCATAGAGTTTATGGAAAATAAGCTTTATTTCTTCCTAACAGTACTGGGAGGATGAACTACTGATGTCATCAGGCACAAAATTTTCCATGAAAGAAACTCGTAAATTGCAGATTTAATATTTTTAAACATTTTTGAAACTACTTTTTTATTCTGATTTCAAAAATTTTCATTCAAATCTTTCTGTTTTTCAGGGAATCTATAGATTTCCTCTGAGTCTTTAAGAGCATTGGCATAAACTTGTTCATTATATTCTTTTACATACTTAATGTCTGTAAAACCTGTAATGGTGTTGCCTGTTTTATATCTCACATTGGTTAATTTCACTTTTACCATTCTTAGGAGTTTATCAATTTTTTTAGCTTCTTCAAAGAAACAATTTTTGGCTTATAGAATTTCTCATTTTCAAATTTCACTAATAACTTATTATTATCATTTGCTTTCTTTTATTTTCCTTAAATGTAACTTGATTGCTTTCTTTCCTCTTTTTTTTTTTTTTTTGTACTGCAGATTGAATCTAGGTCTTTGCACATGCTAGGCAAGTTCCTTACTACTGAGCTACACCCCAGCTCATTTTCAATTAGCATTTTGAGAAAAGATCTTATTAAGTTTCACAGGCTGGCCTTAAATTTAGGATTCTCCTGTCCCAGCCTTTAGAGTACCTGGGACTACCACACCTTTTTTTTTTTTTTTTTTTTTTTTAACCAGGAATCAAACTCAGGACCTCACACTTGCCAGGCAAGTACTTATACCGCTGAGCTACATTCCCACACCCAACCATATCTCTCTTGAACTTGGCTGTTACAACCAGTCCATGCCCTCGTCTTTGGTCAAGAAGTAATGTCATTATCCACGCTTGGATAATGGCATTAATCCATTTCTGAGAACCCCATGAATCACCTCTTACCGAGCCTGAACCCCTCACACTATTGCACTGGAGATGGAGATTTTAATATATGAATTTTAGGGGAAACCATTCAAACCATGACAGACTTCTAGAGATGAATAATTAGTGCATAGATTTTCAGATATTCTTTGTTGCTTATAAAGTTTTAGAATCTTTACGCATTAAGCTTTGTTTCACAAACCAGTATAGGATGAATTTTTATAAATGTTCTTTATGTTTAGTGATTTTTGTTAATGTTTACATTTTGACCTTTTCATAGCTTTACGTTTTGGTGTGTCTCTTATAAACCTCGTAAAAATCCCTTTTTTCTGAAATATTTTTCCATAGAATTAAAGCACTTAATCTACTCATATTTGATATAATTCTTGATGAATTTTATTTAAAACTGTGTTTTGTTTTGTTTTGTTTTTCTTGAAACAGATTCTCACTATGTAGCCCAGACTAGTCTTGAACTCATGGCAAACTTTCTGCCTCAGCTTCCTGAATACTAAAACTATAATCGCTTTTCTCTGTAGTTACTCTATCTGCTTTATGTTCCTTTCTCAATTCAATTTTTTAACTTTTTTTGGATTGACTCAATGTGTATTATTTCATTTTTTCTATTAGGATCAAATGATAATCCCTTTTCTATTTTTAATAGAGATTAGAAAATCCATTCTTAAATTATTGGGATGTTATCGTTTTAGTACTCTTCTCTTCCTATTGGGCACACACTTAGCCCTAGAGTACTTAAACTCCATTTACCTGACTCTTTACTTGTGATTATTACACACTTTTATTATTGCTTTATGTAGTCAATAGTCATTTAAATATTTTTAAATTTTGCTCTCTGTTGCTCTTCCTTCTCCCTGCTTCTCTCACCTTTCATCTGAGAACATTTTTATTCTGCCAAAAACTACCCTTTATGATTTCCATAAGAATGGGTAGGCTGTTGATCGTCCCTCTATTTCAGACCTCCAAAAATGCCTTCATTTCAACTGCACTTTTAGAGCATAAAAATAGAATTTTAAGTTAGCAGGTAGTTTTTCAGCTTTTAGATATGTACAGAGTCCAACAAAAAAAAGTGCATACTCTTCACAGCTCGCCATTCTAATAAATGTCTGGAAGCTAATGGCCATGACTGGGAGCAGCTCTTGTCATGGTAGAGGCCAAAGGTAACTTGTACTAATCTCATGATGTCTCAATGAATTTAGTGTTAAAATATTTATACAAGTTTTTATTTTCCTGATGTGTATATTTTGGTGGACTCTATGTTCCCATTTTTACCTCTCATACAGTCTGCTCACTGTCAGTTTTTATAATTGTCTTCATCCTCCATTCCACCCTCCTGGCTGCTTTTAAGATTTTCTCTTTGTCATCCATTTTTAGCAGTTTAACTGTGATGTGCAAAGGTTCAGATTTCTTTTTACTTATTCTGTTTATAGACCATAAAACTTAATATGTATCCTGATGGGTTTTTTTTACCAGTATCAGAAATGTTCTTAGCCATTATCTCTTCACTTATTACCTCTGCCTTTACTGCAATTACTCACATTTTAGACCTTTTCATTGTATCTCCTGTGTGTTTTACCTTTTTCTTTGTATCTCCCAATGCTTCATTCTGGCTTATCTCTTCATAGCTACATTCCAGTGTATGACTAAATCATCACTACTTGAGTTATTATATAAAAGTATCACTGATTTTTTTAATATTGTCTATGAAATCATCCTGTCTTTTGGGTTTTCTGTGAATGTGAACACACACTTGCAAACATGCAGTGCGTGAGTAGTGATCACTTTTCCTTTTCCAGTGTTTTTTCCTTTCCCTTAATCTATGGCACTGACCAAGACCTTCAGTGAGATGTTGAGGAACACTGGTAATAGTAGACATTTATTTCTTCTTCCTGGTCATGGGAGATTTTCAGTGTTGCTTCATTGTTGTCTTAGCTTTGATTTTTGCATGTATTTACTTATTCTATTTTCAAAAATTTAAAAATTTCTAGTTTGCTAAGTGTCTAAACTAATCTAACAAGGATTAACAAATAGCTTGTAATGCCCAGCAGAACTGAGTCAGCACTGGTTCTGAGGATTGTTGTCAACAACATAAAAGAAAAACTGGAGAGAAAGATAATGTACTGTTAATTCTCTTGGAGAAGCTTGTCACACTGGTTTTCCTGATATGAACTCAGCTGTTCTAACCGTCAGGTCCTCGATGTCACTGAGGATGGAGCAGGAGCTCTGGTTTTTACTTTGAGTATTGCTTCCCAGCCTCAGGGCAAATCCCTCAGCCTGTTGGCACAGATCCTTCGTCCCAGCGTACAGACTTTCTAGCTTCCACTGCTGACCTTTGGGCCTTTCCAGTGCAGATCCTTGACTCAGATTTCCATGAGACATTGTGGACTCTAGGCCTTCAGGAGACTCATGCAGGGCGTTGCTGTGGGATCTAAGCCCACAGTTGGATTCTTAGGGTCTCTAGTGTGTTGGCAGGTTTCTTGCTCTCATCTGCATTTGACTTTTTGAGTGAATATTATAATTCTGTAAATTGTGTGTTCTGTATTAAATCTATTCCCTTGCAAACCTTGATTACAACCCTAAGACTTCATTATGAACTTGGTTTAATTTCAAGAATTTTGCCACATTTATTGAAATAATCATACATTTTTCTGTTTTTATTCTCAAATATCTAAATAATCTTGCATTCATGGGGAAAATACATCTTACTCATATTGGTCTTTTAATACAGTTTGTAAATTAATGCATTAGGTTTTCTAATACTTTAAGTTTTTTATACATGTTCATAAGTGTTTATATATGCATTTATACAAGTGTTTATACATGTTCATAAATTGGCCTATAATATCCTTTTCAGAATATTTGTTAGATTAATTTAGACAACGGAAGACACATTTTTTTTTCATCATCTTAATTCATTTTTATAACAATGAGTCTAAAGTGGCCTGCTGTCACTGAAGGCACCAAAACAGATAAGGAAAAATATTAAATTGACATTTATATAGGCAAAATCAAGGTCAGATGGGAAACTACTGAAAAGTTAGGCTCATGTCAATAAAAAAAATTTCCAACCTCACATTTCCACAATCATGACTCAACAATGTCTACAATGATATGGTGGGCACTGGTTCTGAACCCATCATTTAAAACAAAGAAAAGAAAAGAGAAGAGAAATGGGTCAGACTTAGAGTCCTATTTCATATTCCCAGTCTATTTCTGCCAGAAAAAAAAATTTTAAAAAAGAACAAAGAAAATGGCATGTTTTAAAATTTCCTTTTGTTTATATTTACTCTGACTTGTACATCTTGAAATAGATGTTTTCTTTTAATAAGACCTTGTCTAAGAAGAGGAGACGACTAATAGTCTGTGCAACAGAGGTGTTAAAATGAGCTTCAGATAGCTGGTTTGGTGGGACCCCTGCCAGGTGACCTGTGATGGGTGCCACTTTTCCTCCAACCCCAGAGAGTCACAAAGACATGGCTGTGCTGATTAACAAATATATTTACAGGAAACATCATCAAATCCTTAACGTTCTTCAGTTTGTCACAACAAAAATATTTGTATTTCCACTAAGCTCTAATACTATGGGATAAAAGATCTGTTCCAACTAGTGATCAATGCAGAAAACACATATTTCAGAAGGTACCTTGAAAACATATGTTCTATTCTGTACACGTGTTATCACCAGTGTCAATGAATATTTATTGTGTTAGCAGTTAGCCTTGCCTGCAAACACTTGCAATAAAAACAGAGAAACCATCCAGTCCTGTTCCCCTAGCCCCTTCCATTCCAAAGAGCAAGATGTGTATATAGAACACTTCATGGGGATTCTGAGGAGCCAAAAGATTCAAGTTCACCAAATAACAAGTAAATCGATGGGGCTTAAATGTATCCTTGAAGAGACAGAGAAGAAAACAAACGATGATCACATACAAAATGTTTATTCCTCCTATAGGGAATTTAAGGAATCATAAATCACTGTAGAAAAAGACACAGATGCAGCCAGGGATCATGAACTAACTTCCAGGGTTGTGGGGGGCAAATCACATCCTCAAAAACACAGGTTCTCTGCCTCTCTTTCTGTCTCTGTCTGTCTCTCTGTCTCTGTCTCTGTTTCTGTCTCTGTGTCCATCTGTCTGTCTCTCTCTCTCTCTTCCTTTTCTTTCTTCTCTTCCTGGACTATGAAGCCCTCTCCATTTGTCTTTTGTCAGGGAAATACTATTTCTCTAGTTTAAGGAAATCTACCAGCAAGTATGATGGTGAATGATAACCTGCTCCAGAAGTGGCACCTGTGAGTCTAAAACCAACACATCTCTGGGGTCCACTTAAAGAAAAGCTCCAAAATTACAAATGAGGTGGCAAGCCTTGGAGGATCAGGACCCTGACTGCGAGCTCCGGGTTCTCATTACATACCATACATGCGGCCCTCCTCTCAACTGCAGGTGATGGCAGCCCTAGGGAACTGGCCAGGTTGGCCAGATCTTACGACATTTTCATAATAGCCAGAGATCGATCGGGATGTTTATGGGATGGTCTTCACATTTTAAAATATTTACTAGAAATTCAAATTAAAAAAAAAAAACAGAAAAAGCTGTTTTTAAGACTCAGCTTTCAGCCATCATGCTGGTACTTCTGGCACTCAGTGACACAGTGATGAGGTCAAAGATGCCTGATTTCAGATTCCCGGCTGTGCCTCTGCAATATTCCCATGGAGGCTGGCAGAGCTGCATGGCAGCACTTGTGGAAAGCGCTCCAGCGTTCATGATTTTGGGTGAGGAGTTTGAGAACAGAGTGTGAACATAAAGAAAATATTACTGTAGTGCAGCAGAAGGAGAAGACAGACTGAATGTGGGAGGAGAGCTACTTCCAGACCTCTTTCTTTGGGAATAGAACAAATCATGGTTCTTCGTACAGTGTTTGAATAGCTGGGGCACAAGGAAGATCTTAAGACAGGCTTTCTGAAAACGTGGTCCATAGACAATTATTCTGGATACTTGATGTGCCTGCAAAAATGCAACTCTGTGAGCCCAACTCCTAGAAGCGATGTATAGGAGGGGGAATAGGTCTATGCACTTTAACAGGTCCAGGCTATTCTTAGGCAAAATGACATGTAAGAAACACCAGAGAGAAGGCTTTTGTTTTTATTTTTTAATAGGTGGATTCATGTGAAAGCTTTCAGACTCATTATTGGAATTGGTCCTTCAGGAGGAGTTACTCAGTTGGTCCTCCATCACTCATGGCTTTCTCAACCAACACATTTTAAATTCTGAACCTGAATGGCTCTAGACTCCGCCCACCTAAATGAACCACTGACACTTTACAGATAGCATGTAACCTAAACAAGTTGTGTCCCAGCAGATTGGACTCTCTGACTTACTCCCTGGTATCCTTGTTGGTGCATTGCACTGTCAGCTATATTTTGTTGTCACTTAGCACATGGAGTGTCCTTGAAAGACCACGGTTTGTATTATAAAAATTACAATATGTTTACCAAGGGCAAAATTAAACCAGGGCCTTTCTTATTAACATATTCTTGATTACAGTAACTGTGTTTTTTTAAAAAGAGAATAAAACAAAGCAAAATAGAACAAAGCAGACTAGAACAAAACAATGCAAGCAACATAGGATTTCAGAACAAGACAACAGGAAATCAACAGTGGTTACCATACTGTCTCTTGTTTTCTTCAAAACAGTTGTCTGTATCTTCACACACAATGAATTCAAACAAAACAAAATAGTATAAAACTGATCAAAAGTCATCGAAACCAGACAATAGGAAAATCAACAATGGTTACCATAATGTCTCTTGTTCTCTTCCAAATAGCTGTCCATACTTACACACCTACTGAAATCAAATAATAGAAAACAGACTAAAACCAATCAAAACAAAGAATAAAAACATTATTGAACTTCAAAATAAGCTGATAGAATATCAGCAATGGCTACCATAATGTCTTGTTTTCTTCAAAGTAGCTGTTCACACCATTGCACAATAAAATCAACACTTGTAAACTATTTAGCAGAAGTTCTAGGCACGAATAAGTCTATACATGTACATCTGTTCTTTCTGTATTAGAGGGAAAAACAAAACAAAACAAAACACAAGAAAAACAAGAAACAAAAAGACAAATAAATAACAATAATGGAGAGCCCAAAACAATATCAGTATAGGTTTTCAAAACAAGATGGTAGTAACAAAACTAAGGTTGTTATTTTACATAGTTATCTTCAAAAGAGTTACTCAGATTACCAGACATAAACATGCAAAATTGATCTAATGTTAACTGTTTTGTTCCAGGAACTAATAGAATTAGTAATTTAATCATCTTAGCTATCTTAAGCATATATACACAAATTGATATTTTTTCTCTTTTCCCTTTCTTCTTTTCTCCTTTTCCCTATCTGAGCTATTTTTCCACTCTGAGCAGTATCTTATTTATTCTTTCAGTTTCTTACACTAGGGAAACTGTAAGGTATTTACACATGTGAGTTTGATTTATTTCATTTATGAGTATGGTGTCAAGTCGCATCCATTTACTTATAAAAGCCTCAATGTGATCCTTCTTTATAGCTGAGTAGTACTCCATTGTGTAAAAATACCACTTTTTTATCCCATTCCTCAGTTGATGGGAATTACAATAACTTTTTATCTAGCTCTTGTGTGAAAAAAACTCCAGATGTTTTTGTACCACAGTAACTTTGTATCCATGCAGTAGTACACTACAATTCCTTTCTCCAAAATCCCTCAACTATTTTGTCATAATATGTGCCTGAATTTAGAGCCCTTTGGTCTGTATTTTCCTAATCAGTATCAAAAGTTGTGCAATTATTTTTGTGTGTATTTTGTTTCCTTAAGAGTAGAAGCCACATTTTATTTAATAGGAAGAAATCAATTTTCATCAATTAATTAAAACAAGCAGAGAATAATATAAAAGGAAGATGTTTTGTGAGATACTGAGAAACTGAAAAGCTGAGAGAATCAGACTGAGCAGTTGACTGTCTTTCTCGCTGGGGCTCTTTAAATAATGTGCTCCTAAGACATAATATAACTCATGTACAAAGGTAATCTATTTAACTGTCCAACAGTAACGGATTGAAATCTTAAATATTTTGTCCTCACCCCTACCGTGGCTGTGTCACTCACATATATATCTCAGTCAAGGAAGAGTAAAAGCAACACTATCATATGTTTGATATCAGTTTCATGGGGACTAATGAGTGGTTTTGATGTTTTGTTTTCTTATTAGCATTTTGAGTAAATGATGCTTCAGTCATCATTTCCAGGAAAGTCAAGACTGTACTGAAATAACACCAACTCTCTTGATTCTCCTTGTAGAAGAAAATACATAGTAAATTCAGACTTAAAAATAACCCATCCTGGCCTTCCTACTCTCTTTTCTAAGTTATTTTTAAAAGCTAAATATTTATGTTTACCTGCATCCTATTCTCCAACTCTTTTGGGGACCAAAATGGGAATCTCCTGTTCTGAAATACCATTCAGGTTTTTTTTTATTATTTGATCACTATTATAGATTGGATGAGACCCCAATCTATAATATAATCTAAATTTGCAGTACTAATTTCCAGTATCTTGAATATAATTGTATTCCAGGAAAAGTGCCCTAAAGAGGCAACTAAATTATAATGAGTCTGTGAGATAGGCTAATTCAGTCTGATTGATGTCTTTATAAGAAGAAGCTTGGGCAAGCAAAAGGAGACACAGGGGTGCTGGAGCACAAGGGATGGCCATGTGCAATCATAGAAAGAGCATGGCCATGTACAAGCCAAAAAGAAAGGCCTAAAAACAGCTAAACTGCCAGAACCTTGGCCTTGGGCGGCTACCCTCCAGAACTTTAGAACATAAATTTATGTGGCTTAAGCAACCCAAGCTGTGATATTTTGTTAGGGAAGCCCTAGAAAGCAAATGGTCAGTCCCTTTAATTATCTCTTCAGATGCAGAAAGCCAGAATTCACAATGGCTCCTTGTCCCATATTTAATTGTGGGTCTAGGTTTGTCATCAAATCACACTCAACCTCAGAATGACAGAGTGATACCAGGCTTCAGGCAGCATCAGGAGAAAAACTGAGATTGGGTGTTGATTGCAACCTTGCCTGTTCTGAAGAGGAAGGGCTGTGAAGAAGACAAGAATGACAATAACTAATGCACAGTGAAAGTAGTTTTCCTTGGTTATGGATGTGCCTTAGTAACACTCGAGAGCTATAAATCTGCCAGTGATTACCTCTACCCTAATATAAAATAAATTTAATCAGAATCTCATGGGTGAAGCCTGGACTTTCCTCTACCTCTTACGTAATAAGAATTGAACCCATGTTCTTCACACTGGGCTCTGATCCAAGCCTAGTTTTATTTTTTAAGGCATAACCTCACTAAGTTCCCTAGGCTGGGCTTGACCCTATGATCTTCCAACCTTGGCCACCCAGAGTGCTGGGATTATAGGTGTGTAACATCAGCAGGCCTGAACATTTTTCAAATCCCCAGATTATTCTAAAATGCATATAGGCTTGATAAACACTGAGTCATTTAATAAATTTATTTCTTTCCTTTTTTTATCTTCTTGATTTTTAAAAAAATTTTGAGATAGAATCTCTCTAAATTGCCAGGTTGCTCAGATTGAGCCCTAATTTTGAATCTTCTTGCTTCAGCCTCCCAGAGTGCTGGGGGTACAGTTGTGTCCTACCACATTCAGCTTCTTGTCTTTAGCTGAAGTATCTACTGAAACCCCAATACTGAGAACCAGCAGTTTTCAGTGGCCATAGAGGCCCATATGATAGTATAAGAATGGAAGAACTTGCCATTTTAGACATTTAAAAACTGCAAAAACAAAATGTTTTGTGTGGGCAACATTTCTATTAATTATCCTGCGGTGATTCTTTCATATTCATAAAACGCTTTCACCAACGTGGCCTCCTTCAAGCACCACAAACTCTTCCTATTTACATGTTATTACTGACATGTCCCCACTTTACAGATGAGTAAAGGAAACTTCTTTCATGAGGAACAGGATCATCCAGTACAGTTATGTAGGAACTCCCAGACAAAGACAAAGTGGGACTGTGATGGAGGTAGGTACCACACCCAAGCCATGGCATGGGGCTTTACCCACATTAAGCCATGATGAATTAGTTATCCTGTGCAAAGGCATTTCTTGTGCCAGTAGTGGTTCCAAAACAGAGGGTACAATACAAGAGCCTGACATTCCCACCCTACCACTCTGTAAAACATGGTCACCACTGAGCCCCACTGTGTGTGCACTGGGGCACAGAGGCTCCTGCAAACTCTGGCTGCGGGCTCTTGATGTACACAGCCAAGGTCAAGCAGGGCTGGAGAGCAGACCCGAAAGTGTGAAGAGCAAAGAGCTCTGAGAGTCAAGCTCTGAGCATGGCTCCATAGCTGTTTCTGACCAGAATACTATGGCAGCATCCTAAATTTCTCTGGGCATCAAGTTGCTTTGCCTATACTTTAACGTCCTGAAAGTCTTAAAATTATCATTTTCATTTTCTAACATGAAGCTACTTAATCCTAAGTTTTAATGAGAAGAAACAGATCGGGAATGATTACCAATACTATTTTAGGGAGACATTCAAATCTATTAGTAAAACACTTCCTTTCCTCTTATAAATAAGGGATTCTTTAATTTTAGTATCCTCAGAGGTGAAGTACACATTCTAAATAATATTTAAACTCACAGTGATATATTTTCTCTTTCTTTCCATTTTTTAAAATGATGGTAGAAAGGCAATACAATTAAACTCAGAGTATAGCGTTTATAGTCTATGACTGTCTAAAATCTCAAAGTCATGAAAGTGGATTTTTCTTCCTCTCTTCCCAAGCACTTTGAGAGAGACACCCTATTCTTAGCATAGTTTCTTTAGCCCCCGCCCACAATGCTGTCACTATGATATAATTCTCTACTACACTTATTATGGAAAAAAAAATCCATAATCACAGAATTGTGCTGCACATTGACTGATTCTAGGGACAGAATGATACTGAAGGCCTGCACAGCTGCCTAGGCCAAGGCAGGCAGTTACCATCCTAGGAGCTCCTGACAAGGAGCATGACAGGTGCAGAGGAAGATGCTGGCTCAAGACCCTGTTTCAGTGAAGGCAACTTTAAGTGCAAATTTATTTACTCAGGAATCTCACTTCTGCAAAGGACAAGGTTGTTGGCGCCATGCAGTTTTGCCTCCTGAAAGACTGATTTGGACACAATCACTCTGCATAGTATGTTTTTAAGAAAGACAAATATGTATTTCTTAAGCCACTTAGTACTATACATTTAAATCATGCTATGACTTTAAATACTCTGCTGTGATGCTAAGATCTTACCAACTTTATCTACCTATCTATCTATTGTCATCTATTCTTTTTTCTTTTCTTATAGTATGGGGGATTAAATCCATGATCTTCATAATGGGCAACATCACCAGCCTTTTTTTAAACACAGGGTTTCACTAAGATGCTAACCTGCCCTAGCTGGAGAGTCCTCAGTCTCTCAGAGTGCTGTGATTACAGGTGTGCACCACCAAAATACCCACAGCTTTACACAAGATTGTACAATGACACATCCATTTTGGAAAACAATTGACTATTTGCTAAAAGATTAAGCTAGAATTCCAATGTAACCTAGCAATTCCATTCATAAATGCCTACCCAAGAAAAATGAAAACATATGTCCACATGAAATTTACACTAACATTCATGGTAACATTAATCATAATAGTTCAAAATAGAAACCACACAAATATTCATCAATCAAAGAACAAGCAAATAAAATATATGTCCATAAATATATTACACAGCAATCAAAAAGAAGGAACTACTAATACATGCTACAATATAGTTAAATCTTGAAAACTTTATTCCAAGTAAAATAAGATAGTCATGAAAGATCATATATTATTTCATTTATAGTAAATGCCTAGACTATATAAATCTATAGGACAAAAAGTAGACTGGGGGGAAGGAAAAGGTGGTAGATTGATAGACAACAGGATACAGAGACTTCCCTGAGAGAGACAACACATGCCATAATAAAACTCCCTGGTCCTGACAGAGGGAGACAGAGCCTCCTGCCTTAGGAAGAAACTAAAGGCAAAAGAGCTGGTCAAACACGCAGTCCAAGATACATTGCAGAAGCTGAGATTAGTGGCCACAGCGCTCTCCAGCCGCCTGAATTCGTGCCACCACCACGACTGACTGGAACGGCCCAAGCTCACAGCTGTGACCCACTGCGACTGGCCAGAGTGGCCCAAGTATGATGGAGCACCCAAAACTGAGCCGCTGCCACTAACCAGTCACACAGAGGACAGAGGTTAGCAAGCCCACCAGAGAACAGAGCCAACAAGGGACCTACATTAAATCAAGGTGAGTGCTGGGAATAAGACCCCACCAACAGGAAGGGCATGACCAAATGGACCACAGGTTGGAATCCAGCAGGAGGAGCCTGAACTAGGAATGACAGTGACTTCAGTTGGTTGCTCCCTGCCCAGAGCAGATTGGTAGTAGATTGGCCTGGGTCACACCCCTGGCTGGACCCAATAAGCTCTCCCAAACTGATTCCCAACACATGGCACACACTAACCCAGTGAAGCCTCCCAAAGGTTGACTGGCCTGGGGAGGAGGGACCAGAATACAAAGGCCCTGCTTACACCTCAACTACAAGAGCAAACAGGAGAGGACAGAAATCCCTTGCCAGCGTGCTCAGAAGAACCATAACCAACAAGGAAAGTAGATTAATAAAAGAAATGCTATGCATCTCTCAAGAAGATACAGATGGAAGAATGGAGGAACACACAAAAAAGGAGAGAAATGTTCGATAAAGAATATAAAGAAAACTTAAAATATATGAAGCAGATTCAAGGAGATTACCAGGAAATTAAAAACTCCATGGAAAGCTGGCAAAACTGCTTAAAAGAAACTAAGGATAGACTATCAAAACTTGAAGACAAGTTTGCAATGTGTGATCATGAAAGGAAAGATCTCAAAAATAACAGGGAAACGGGCAGTAACAATACAAAGGCTAGAAGATGACAAGAGAATGTATAATTTAAGAGTAAGAAACATGAGTGAAAATGTAGGAATAAAAACAGGCCAATTACAAAGGCTATTCACAGAAATAATTAAGAAAAACTTCCCAAGCATATGAAAAGAAGTGATATTCAGATGTATGAGGCATATAGAACTCCAGCCACAACCAAAACAGAGCTATACCCAGACATATAATAATCAAGATACCAGAAATTCAGCATAAAAACAAAATATTAGAAGCCATCAGAGAAAAGAAACAGATCACCTTTAAAAGAAAACCCATCAAGATCATGGCAGACTTGTTGACACAGACAATCAGAGCAAGAAGAGCTTGGAGCAAAGTATTCCAAGCCCTGAAAAAAAATAATCTCCAGCCCAGACTGATGTACCCTGCAAAACTGTCTCTCAAAATTAATGGAGAAACAAGATGCTACCATGACAAAGAGGAACTGGGGAAATTTGTGACCATCAATCCAACCCTACAGAGAATACTGAAGAACATTCAAGAGAGAGAGAAAAAAAATACCAGGCTTTCAGGAAGTGGCAGAGAGGTCTCAATGAACAAGGCAGGCAGTAGAATGAAGGAGAAAAGTAGATAAGCAATGGCAGAAAAATAGCATAAGCAGAAATGAGACAGA